>JAPKLW010000003.1:588538-608920 GCA_026898455.1 Plectranthus barbatus
TTTTCTGGGTTTGAATATTGTTTCTTGCATGTTGATCAGTTTGGTAGATTTCCCTGGAATCTGTGCTTTTTAATATTTGAATTTTCTCTTTAAATTAATTGTTTTGAAAAACCCAAAACCCTGAAATTTGAATTACCCAAACAAAGGTTTCAAAAACTATATTCAGTATATGATTCCCTTCATTGCACTATCCCTGTGGGTTCGACAACCTTAGGGTTTTACAAATTTATTTGCTACTGTTTCTACAGTTATCAATCTTCTCGATCGGCAGTAGCGGCTAAGTCAAGGGAGAACCTTCGTAGAACTTGCCTTTACTGCAATGGAAGCTTTATAGTTCCTTCTGAAATTTCCTTGGGTTTTCAACAACAGCCCGTAATAGACAATCTCTTTTCAGAGATGTGACTACTGGATGCTTCCTAGGATGGAAGTTATCCCAATGATTAGATTCTTGAGCAAAGTCAAGGAATCTCTTCAATGTAGTGTCAGATATTCAATGAGGGGGACACTACGGTTGTTGAGAGCTTTGAATTCTTCTCTTTAAGGAGCTCTCAACTGACTACTCTCTTTTTGCTTTGTTTGCTTTGTAAAAGGTATCTCTTGCGATTCGCAGTTGTGTTGTTGTAGAGCAGTAGTAGTCGTGAAGGGGGTTTCTCTCTTGTTTGGACTTCTCTTTTATATCTGGAGATTCAAAACTTGAATCTCCACACCCGTTAGACACAGCGGTCCTCCTTGTCCAAAATAGCTTCTACTTTTTCCGTCCTTTCCGGTCTAGTACAATGCTTTTCGACCTACTTTGGGAAAGCTTATCGTCCTTGGTTGTACTTTTGTCAAAACGGTAGTATTAGCGATTGTTGTTGGATATTTTCTTGCTTAGCATTCTATCGGAGAATGCTGGGAGCACTCTGCTAGGCCTTTTGATTGTTGAGCTCTTCTAGCAATCTGTTAAGTACTAGCGAATGTTGACTCCTTCAGCATTCTGCTATCACTTGATATCTTGATATCTGGACTGGCTCTTCTGGTATAACGATGATCTGTTGAAGAGGTGGCTCTTGAGTGGCAGCAACTTTCACTTGCAGATTTTGATTGACAGTTTCCTCAATTGCAGTTTTGAAACTGTTCCCCCTATTTCTGGGACTGTCTGGGTAATCCGCATAGCTGATGTAGATGTGTGTCGTTGACCCTTTGAGGTTGTGCTGCCAAAGGATGTTGATGGAGTGAAAGGTTGTCGAGGAGGAGATTCTCTCGCTGAGTGAGACAGACTCTGAAGATCCACAATGGGGATTTTCCTCTCCTCTGTATTTTCTTCACGACATTCAGCTTGCTTGCCTTTCTTACTCATTTCTCTTTCTTCCTCTAAGATACTTGTAAGTCCTAGTCGTCTTTTCGCTTCTTATTTGCCGTCTTTGTCAAGGCAGTTTCTGCTTGTATCTGTTTCGCTTTAGCAGTCAGTGAACTACATTCTTCACTAACATTCACCTCCAAGTCAATACTATCTTCCTGTTGATTTTCATGGTGATCTGTGTTATCATCACCTCCATGATTCTCATTTTTACGATCACTGCCTTCGTCTGCAATACGATGAGTCTTATCACTCTGAGGTAGGAAATCAGTTAAGACCGGGCATTCACCTTCTTCCCTAAGCCCAATCAGTTGCTCTATCAAGTAACTGATTTTTCAGTCCGAAACCAACACCGGACCTAAATCTATTGGTCTCCCGAATGGTCTCATTCTTCCTTGCATTCTCAAGAATATGCCCGAAAATAAATTCAACCCAGTTTCCACCTGGGCCATCATCTAACACTATCATAACAACGTACTTAGGCTGACTTAGTTTCGTAAAGGATCTTGCACCGCGGTAGATCATTCTAAGTGCTATCTCACTTAGAGTCTTGTAAAGAGGCTTCAATTCGGAGACCCTTGTCGGTAAGTGGAATCTATCTTTATGTTCGGGCTTTTTCCAGACGTTCCAATGTCTCTGCCTTGCCCCATCATCATTCTTCAAGTAACTGGCGATGTTTTCACCAATTTTAGGTAGACGGAAGAATTCGGCAATAGTATCTACACTTATAACCATAGGAATCTTGTTGACCTTGGTTTTGAAGAATTTTCCACTTTTGTCAACAATGGCATTCTCGCAGAATTCGGCGACATGACACTAGCTCCAAAATGAATGTGTCAAAATGAAAAGGGCCTGTTGTAGCGGGACGGAGGGAGTAATATTTTTTCTCTCTCCTCTAAAATTATTCTAAATCTTTAAATGATCATAACTCCTTCGATTTAGATTATTTTTTTATGTATCATATATCAAATTAAAGGTAATTTAATTATCTTTCAAACAAAATTCCTATTGCATATGTTTCAATTTAAAAATCATCGTAAAAAATGAAAATTAGTGATTATATGCATAATTCTCGTAACGGTACATGAGTTCTTATATAATGAATGAAGTTATATTATATAATGCAGAACATGATAAATAAAATGCAATATATTTTTTCCTGCGAGATCAACAAAAAAATTAAAATTCATTATATTTACATATTGTAGAAAATATAATAGTTATAAAAGTGACAAAAATACCCTATAATGCAGGTTTTTTGAGATAAAATGACTGAAAATTCTGGTAAAATCCTGAGCGTACATTCATCAAAATCAATGACGATGATTAGTTCTTATATTCGCATGGTAAGAGGAGTTTTCATTGGATCGTACCCCTATATTATGAAATTGATGTTGATATGATATTTTTTAAAGGAAAATAGTAAGATTGTAATAATGTTATGTATATCTAATATATTAAATAGAAGTTGATTTATTGTTTTCGAATAAAGAGTAGCAAAAATAGTTAAATATATTGTGTATTTTCACATGTGCAATAAGAATGCTACTTTAGAATATTTAGCTTGTATTAGCAAATAAAGACAATCCCACACTAGCTAGAATCATTAGTGTAGTTATATTAAAAAGCCGAATGGGACTATGAACAACAATTACATCTCAGTTATAAATCAAATGAATGGAAACTAAACCCCTCCTCCTATCTTACATTTTTATGTTACAACCCAAAATTGTGATGTGCTGCACTTGCACTCCAAAGGAAAACATCAGCTTCACGTCCATCCACCGCGGCAGAGTTCCAAGAAGTGCTGTGCAATCTCAAGGGCATCTTGCAGTGGATCACATATATATTCTTGAGAGACACTGCGCCGCCAGCCCATGCTCACCGGTACAAATATTGGCAAGAAATAGACTGTACCAATTCATCTCGAGACAGAATCTTGTTGGAGATCGACATATCAAACCTTAGCGGTTAGCCAATAATCAGTAAGGGATCACATAAGGCAGAGCATATACATCTGCTGATTCTATATGTACAGATTCTGACCATACATGTTGATCTTCCTTGTCCCTCACCGATTCCATATTATGGTAACATTTAGTAACTTCCTTGTTGAACAGCCACTCCTGCTCATCAAGATCGGACCAGTCCATCTTGGGTACTGTTAGTACCTCGGCCAAGTGCTTATAATCAGGATGGGGAGGCCTTCTTGATGCTTCAGCCATTAGGTCCTCAATGTTCGGCACCTTCAATGCTTTGTTCGCAGAATGAGAACTGTGACCAAGTACATTCGAGTAGTTGCTAGCCACAATTGCTGTACAAGGTTTTGACTTTGATGTAGATGGTTTATGAGAGTCAATCAAGCCGTTAATCAACTTCTCCCCCTTGTCCATTCTAACACTGTTGGGAAGAGTGTGCTTATCATGAGAGGATTTCGTGGGAGTCTGAAATGGTTCGATTTTCCTTCTATTCTCTGTAAATTGTAGAGGACCAGACCGTTGCATTTTATTTGGTCTGACTTCACTCTCTGTAAATAAGCAACAATTGGTCAATCAAAATAAAAGGTTAACTAACATGAACAGGCACCATATAGACTTCAGTAGAAAGCTATATTGATGTTTCAAGAGATCTCATTAAAAGCATTTAAAAGAAGTGAGATCAAGCAGCCCCAAATGAAGACTGCAAATAGCTATATCTTTCCAATGATAAAAAACACTTTTCTTAAAAATTTGTCCGGGAGTTACCATTGAACAAGAGAACTCACCTTGAAGGAAACCATTCGCATACTCTTTCCTTTTCAGACTATTTTCTTCATTAGCAACAGTGATGTTGGTTTCCTTGGAAAAATCCATGTTCCGTTTGCCAGTAAAGCCACCAGGATCAATGCTCCCATCATTTTTAATCAGGCTCTGATTGGTATTCTTATTTTCAGTTTTAATCTTGGCATTCTCATTCTTTTTTTTCTCCTTTTCATATGTTGGGCTTTCCTTAACCCTATCTTTCTGCTTGTCTCCCTGCTTAATAACACCTGTTTCCTTGTGTCTCTCTCTGTATTCCAACCTCTTCCCATTCTGTCCATCCACTGGTTTTGCTACCCCTTCAACTTCAGCTTTGGTAATTGGCGTAAGGTTCGGAGCCATTTTATTTGCAGTAACATCATTTTTAACTCCTTGAGGATCGATTTTTTTATCAATTCTCTCATTCTTGTTATCTACATTTTCCTCTTCCAGAAATCCTGAAGAGCTTCTGATGGTACCTCTTGATACTATCTCTTGATCTTTGTTGTACAAAAGAGCAACTTTCTCAGGCAACTGGCTCCGTGCACCCCTCTGATCAGCCCTGATCCTCCTATCAAGTTCCTGAACAGATTTTGACTCCTCATTGAACTGGGAGGGCAAGCAGCTTTGTGAAGGCTTCCCACCGTTTTGACCCTGAAACGGGAAAGAACTTCTCCCTTCTTTCAGGAAACCACTCCTGTCCCTGTTTTGTACTTGGGGCTGATGCTTCCCTCCACTTATATCCTCATTTTTATCGGCAACTGTCAACTCTTCCGAGATACTGCTTTTGTCCTTATCTTTGCCCCGATCTTCTTTATCCTTTTTCTTGTCCTTGTGCTTTTCCTTCTTGTCCTTGTGTTTTTCTTTTCGGTCTTTCTTGTCCTTGTGTTTCTCATCACTTCCATCTTTCTCCTCCTCTTTATCTTTCTTTCTTTCCTTATCCTTCTTCTCTTTTTTATGCCTTTTCTCTCTCCTCTTAGCCTGGAAACACGAAGAATCATAAACATATTCTATCAGAGAACCAAAAAGATCGAACTACTTAAAAATCTATTAGTTATAAAAGTGATAAGAGATTATAGGAAGTTGGGACACATTTAACTATTTGTTTCAAATAATTGCCTGAGTTCATGTTCCAGTTTATCATACAACAAAATATAAAATCAAAACATCCAAGATGGAACTTTTAACAGGCTGATAATCGAAAGGGCACAAACCAGCAGTTAAGACAAGAGAGATCAAATAAAGACGATGTAGTTCGGCTCTCTTCGTTAAAACCACGCAAAGACAATTTTCTCTTTTCTAACCAATAATACTTTCTAAATAGTAGCAGAAGATGAACAATTACAAAGCCAATCTTTGAACAACCAAGTAAACCCCAGATTTTCTCTTACCAGTGGCAAGTTACAACAGATCACCAAATTAACAATATCGTAGGAAATATAGATAATCAATCATATTGGGCGGGCAGCTCATAGAGAAGAGGTGATCAAAAACTCAATTTTATTGATTAGAAAGACTCCAACAAAATCTCAAACGATAATTCCTCTCTTGAGGCCAAATAGGCAACGCCGCCTGATACTCTAAATTTTCTCTTAATAATTTGAACAAAAACTCGATCTTAAATAATCAAAAATATTGAATCCTTATTAATAACAGAAAATGATAATTAATAAAGATTCAATC
Source organism: Plectranthus barbatus (assembly GCA_026898455.1). Taxonomy (NCBI): domain Eukaryota; kingdom Viridiplantae; phylum Streptophyta; class Magnoliopsida; order Lamiales; family Lamiaceae; genus Plectranthus; species Plectranthus barbatus. The sequence goes on from JAPKLW010000003.1 coordinate 594,338, forward strand.
TATAAAAATATCACAACGATAGGCAACGCCGCCTGATACACTAAATTTTATCTTAACAATTCTAACCAAGACTCATTCTTAAATAACCAAAAATACTGAATCCTAATCAATAAAGGAAAAAGATAATTACTAAAGATTCATCTATCTAAATATCGCAAAATAGGAAAATCAGATATTCTAAGAAATCCAATCTTCTACTTTCCATAATTGATCACATTCCACGGGACCTGAGTAAATACCCGCCATACCGGCAGCTCGCAATCAATAGCTCCCTCCGCTAGAACAACAATGTCCTCAAGGCTTAAGTGGGAAAACTGCCACCCAACATCCAACTTGTCCAACGATGTGTCATCTCCGGACTCGGCCCCTTTCCACTTAATCAAAATTTGGTTAATTTGTTGTCCCTCTCTTGATTATTCTTCGTAGGACCACTCTTTCCGGCTCATAAGTTTGCCTCAGGTAATTTAAGTCGATATGCGACAGTACCAACCCGTGCCTCGATCTCAAATGGTCCGAAATTGGGGCCAACTTCTTATTGCCACCTTGAAAAAAAAAAAAAAGACTGACGGTATGGTGGAACTTCAAAAATACCGGTCGCCGATGCTTGTTAGCCTCCTAAATCATGTGCAACTGCTCCCGTTCCACATGAACAACTCCCAAGATAGTAAGGACTCTACTAAGGCTTGTACTAGAATTTCCTCAAGAAAGAAGTTAAGAAAAAATAAATATTGTATTAAAACTGAAGAGTAAGGCCGAAACCTTACACCAGCACAGGGGCATACCCCAAAATAATGAAAAGATCAATGGTTTGAGGTTCACCAACATGGTGATCAGGCGATCAGAAAACCAAAGCATCAAATAACTACCAATCACTTTATCAAACAAAACCAAACTACTTCAATAGCAACCTCGGATCCACGAGAGGCGTATTACTCTAACCAGGTTAGCACAACACCCTCCTATATCATTCCCAAGACACAGCCATGTAAAACAACTCTTTAACATCTGCATCAATGGGTCAGTAATCTTTCCGTAAGTGTGGATAAAACGGCGATCATACCCTGCAAGCCCTAGAAGTCCTGCAGACCTTTGGTCGTTGATGAATTCGGCCACTGTAAGAACGCCGAAACTTTAGTTGAATCTATGCCCTCACCTAGTGATACTCCACCTTCTGTCTTCAATGCACATATCTTTGGATTCACAATCAATTTATTCAAGTGCATGAGCTGTAACGCTTGATGAAGGTGATGCAAATGATCACGCCACGTGCGGCAATAAATAAGGATATCATCTAAGATAACCAAAACAAACTTCCGGAGGTAGGGTTGAAAAACGTCATTCATTAATCCTTGAAATGTGACTGGTGGGTTTGTATGGCCGAACTGCATTACTAAAAACTAATAATGCCCTGAGTTTATATGGACCGCTAAAAACTAATAATGCCCTGAGTTTATATGGACCGCCGTTTTAGCCACACTCTTTGCATCTACCCGAATTTGATGATAGCTAGCCCAGAGATCTAATTTCAAAAACCACAGAGGGACAGGAAGTTCATCCAATAATTCTTGAGTAACCAGAATAAGGGTATTTATCCTGAATCGTCACCACATTTAACTACCGGTAATCGATACAAAAACACCACAACCCATCCTTCTTGCTAACTAATAACTTTAGGCTGGAAGACAGGCTCGTACTCGATTTTTTGGTTCCTACAGCTACCATTTTGGCCACCATACACTCCATCTCATCCTTCTGAAAGTGGTTATACCTGTAGGGGCACATGGAAACTAGCCGTGCACCGGGCTGCAAAGGAATCCATGGTCCTAGGGGCGGTGGGGGCGGGAGTCTAGAAAAGGGTCTCAGAACCTCCGGGAAATTCTTGATACCTACTGCCACCAGTTCCTGTTGTTTGTGCACGGGTAAATGTTCAAAAACCCCACTTGGCTGACCTTTCATTCGCCGAACAAAGACCACAACCATCAGCCGCGATCTCCAGCTGTCAATGCATGTAGTTCATAGTTTAAAAAGCACAACTAAGACGCACCTAGGCAATGAAGGATGCCTCAAGTGACCCTCCACCGCCTCTTAGTTTCTGGTGCATGCAGGTTCTCCGATGAGCGCCACGGGTAAGATGGTCGAGCAGCGCCTAGGCGACGATACAGGCGCCTCGGCGAGGTGAGGTTGAAAAACAAAAAACGACCCATCACTCTCGCGTTCCACATGCTGCACCCAGCTTCTTTGGCGACCGCCGACCCAACCCTGTGCGTCACCACTGCCACCCATCCTTTGAGAAAGAAGTTTGAGTTTTTAATGCTGCAGCTGCCAACAGTTTAGGGTTAGGGTTAATTGCTCACTTTTTTTTTAAGTAGTGCAGCCACTAAATCATAGGGTTAATTGCTCTCACTATTTCTAAGTACTGCTCTCAGTTACTCTAAATAATCTCGTGTGTGTGTGTATTATTTATCAACAAATCCTTGAGGCGCTCGCCTTGCGCCTCACACCTCGCACCCTTGTAGCCTCGGCTCGCCTCTCGCTTTTTTAAACTAAGATATAGTTTATGTGACGTAAAGACGTGGCAAGACAGGGCTGGATCTCCTTTCAATAGTTGTTGTCGGCGTTTGGAACTTATGTAAGAGTTTTGCCCAAATTGCCTTGACATTGCTGATCGTTGCTGGTCACAAAACCCCAAAGATAATATCAACGCTACTCAGGGAAACACGAAACATGACACAAAATATAGTTCAGAATTAATTAACAAGGGTAAGTCCTCACAAAGTTCCTTGGTCTGAACACGCAAACCATTGCTGAGCATTACGGAGAAACAATCATCTCCTCAAATAGGCCACCGTAGTGCATGTGCAATCGCTTCTAATATAAAGCAATGTGTCTCCCCACTGTAAACCATTAGAATCATTTAACGGCTTTTTATCTGGGGTCCATCAAACCCGTAGGACGAAAGGGTGGATAATTGGAATGGCTTAATTTCCTCCCAAGGTTCTAGTTTGTTCTGGGATTCTAGTTCGTTCTGGGAGTTGTTATTGTCAGCTCCTGCATCGTAGGTCCCGTCCATGCCATCACCAATCAGTACATTGAGGGTGCAAGACGAGCAACGGTGAGTAGGGTTGTACTGCTGTCCGCATTTGAAACACGTACCTGCTGCACGATGTTTCTGATATTCCGCATCCATTTTTTTCTGAAACGTTGCAGTTGAGAGGAGTACTGTGAGGAAACAGTTACCCGGGACATGGTACTCGGTAAGCGGAGCATGTAGCTACTACACGAAACTTGTTGGGAACTATTAACATTATAGGACGATAAGCGATCCAACTTCCGAGCTATCTGTGGAGCGTCAAATAATCCTTAATCGTCATGTGCTGAATCTAAGCCCGCAATTCTTTCTTCAGTCCATTGAGAAAAAATCCACAATAGTGGACATAAAAAAAATCCATGGTTTTCGACATCAGAACCATCGAAAACTGACAATTCAATTTGCTGTAGAGGTGCCTGGGCGGCTGGAATGGACCCCACTGTTGCTGTAGAATTTCGCCAATCGCCTCATCACGAGGTGGTGCATCGCAGGCCAGTACCTGAGTAAATATTTCTTCGAACTTGGCTAGGATCGGTCTCTGGTTTCTTGCTGCGCTTTCGTGGTGTGAAATGCTGTAGACAGATGTTCGACCACCTTCTCAACATTGTCAATCTCTAATTCGTACACCGGGTTGTCACCGTAGTTCATCGCACTAAATTAATAGAGGATATGTGATTGTGACTCAATTTTATATATAAGAAAGACACCAACAATAACTCAAACAATAATTCTTCTCTCGAGGCCAAATCAGCAACGCGCCTGATAATCTAAATTTTCTCATAATAATGCCAATGAAGACTCAATCTTAAATAACCAAAAATACTGAATCCTAATCAATAAAGGAAAACCGTATTTAAAGATAATTACTAAAAAGACTCAATCTATCTAAATATCGAAAAATAGGAACGTCAAATCTTCTAAGAAATCCAATCTTCTAATTTCCATAATTGATCCTATTCCTGCAAGCCGCAAGTAAATACCCGCCATACCGGCAGATCGCTATCAGCTGCTGATCGAGAAAAATACAAGCATACGTTTACTTTAAGAGTAATTTTTTGGAGCAAAGATGTACATCCATGGAGCCAATCTCAATGACAGCTGAAAGCAATTTTTTGTAATACAGCTCAGCAATTTCATAAAATAAATAGATGGATCGATTATCTTTGGAGTCACTTTTATGTATTGTCATGCAAATGCATTGGATATTTACATTAAAAGAACACAGGAAGGAAGAAGTGACGGTCTACATGGAGGTGAATACAACATATGCTTGTGAAGAAACCATTTTTTTTCATTTCCCTAGAGGACATTTTATACCATCCATATCATGTTATGAATACAGTTTTTCAGTGAAGATGTGAAGATGTACAAACAATTTCAACAATGAATTATTCACAATAAAAACAATTGATATAGGATAAGAATTTGCATACAAAATTACATACTGTAGAACATTCATCGCATACTTGTAATGCCTGGAAGATGTAGGCATGAATATGTTAAAGGAAAATGTCAAAAATATACTTGAATGCCTATGAATAATTAAAGAACGACCAAAGCTCCAATAGATAGATTATGGTTGCATCAATGTAATACTCCCTCCGTCCCACTTCAATTGTCCACCTTTCCTTTTTTGTCCGTCCCATTTAATTGTCCACTTACTTAAAATGGAAAAATAATACCCACTCACTAATAAAATACTAATTTCCTCTATCTCTACTCGCATTGGTTATTGTGCCAAAAGCAAAGTGGACAATTCATATGGGACGGAGGGAGTAGCTAATCATGTAGGGGAAGTACAAAGCACTAGTTGTTGCCCCTACGCACAAAACAGTAGATCAAAAAGATTTTCGTCCTGACCATTCTCATGACCCACCTACTAAAGAATCAATTTAAGGATCTTCACGGCAATGAATGGAAGTTACAGGATTATATTTAGCGGTCAGCCCAAGAGTGGGGAAAAAGGCAATTCCACAGATTCTGATATTGTCAACCTGACAGAACACAATCAGTTGTCAAACGGGATTCAGCATGCAAATTGGCTTCAAACGAACATGACGGGCACAAAGATTGTCCTCCATACCTAGTGCTAATCAATCCACCTAGGTTCCCCATCCATACCACTAGACATCGATCAACCCCCTAGCTGCCAAAGAGTGTGTTCGCGATGGCAAAAAGATAATCTCACAGATTCTAACATTGTCAGCGGGTTTGAACACCATCAGTTGCCAAGGGGATTCAGCATGCAAATTGGCTTCTAACGAACAATTCTTAGTTTAAAAATGCATGCATCGGGGTTGATGCGCGCTTCACATATCCTTTATCGCATCCAAACATTTGATGCGTGCAGGTTCCCTGATGTGACTGCATCATGGCAGCGAGGCAAGGAATGGAGGAAGCCATTTTTTCAACTTTCTTTTAATCTCAAAATGTATAATTTATGATTATATGATTTTCGAAAGTGTTTTGATGTTACTTTATTTTGTCCGATTACTATATATATATATATATATATATATGACATTATATACTCCCTCCGTCCCATCATATTAGTCCCATATTCCTTTTCGGTCCGTCCCATTTATTAGTCTCGTTTCCTAAAAAGGCAACTTTTTTTCCACACATCAATAAAATATTAATTCTTCTACACTAATGCACATTGGTTATTGTGCACACTCCTCCGTCCCTAATATAATGGGACGGAGGGAGTAATACAGTACACATTATGTTCATATTATTATATTTTGATAAATTACTACCTCACACTAATGTTATTATAATGGTAATATAAGAACATATAAATCTTATATATCCTTCAAAAAATAACCAATTTACATAATCTATATGGTTTTAATAATTTATATGAATTTAATAATCAATTACATATCTTTTTTTATAGATATCTATTTATATGGCTTCAATATTTCATTCTAAATAATTTACTACTTTATACTAGTTTTATAATATTAAAACTTCCAATTATGTTAAACTTCAATTATGTGATGATAAACTTGTGAACTCGTGGTTTGTCGAGCTTGATTTTTTTATCTTATATGTTAGAAATTGAATGAAATTGACATGAATTTTTGAATTTATAATGTTTGCTAAAATCTGAGTAATACGTAAAATGTACAAATAATTTATACACTTTTTTGAAGTAGGATGCGCTCACTTCCGCATCTCGCCTCGGATTTTGGGGGCTCGTCTGCCTCTCGCATTTCAAAACTAAGATGGAAATGCTTTCATCAATTTCCTCCATTGATAGCATGCCCGTATGTGCAGGGTATGATGATTGTCCTCCATACATAATGCTAACAAATTCTCCTTGACGCCCCAAACATACCACTACACATCAATTAACATCGTAGCAAAAATTTTTTGCTTTTCAGCTTTCAAGAGAAGATTATTTTGAGGAGTCGGTAATTGATTCACATGGATCAAATATGATTTTACAACTAGGAGATTTTATTACATAGGAATATGATAGAGAGCAGATTCGAGAGTTGGGTGAAGTTGAAGAACTGCCATTGCTGGTTTTTTGACATAAGGGTATGGGATTAGGCTCACTATTCGTGGGTTGTTCAATATAATTATTATTAGGTTTCAATTATGTTTAATATTGTTATCTTTGGAATGTTTTAATTAGATTTGATTATTATTTATTTGGTATCAATTACGTTTAGTATTTTTGGAATGTTTTAATTAGGTTTGATTATTACTTAAGGAGTTGTTTAGTGTTAAGAACGTTTATTGAATAAAGTGGAATACTGGAGCCTGGCGGCTATTGGGCTAACGGGAGTTCTCCATCTGGTTTTTCATTTTTGTTCTAACAGAATATCTAAGGATGTCAATTGGCTTGCGAGCTATTCGATCCGGGACAAATCAAGCTAAAAAATCTCAACCCGAACCCTTCAATTTTTGAGCTAGCTCGCTGGACCGATGAATTTATAAATTATTTTTTGTTGTTAATATTTTTTTATAGATTTTTACATCATTAAACGGTTTCTCCCCTCTTGTAACCACAATAAAAATTTGTAGAAAATATTATTCTCTTATATAAACTCCAAAACACATCACAAATATGTATTCATAAATTTAATATCAAAAATATTTTATTTTTTTATTTTATCGATATTTAAACATGTTTTAACCTCGTGATTAAACTCTTAACGACTTAATTATATGTTATAAGCTACTTACATTGAATAGAATTACATAACATGCAAGTTACGTCGTAATCAAAAAACATGAATTTGAAAATTAAAAACAAATTTTGGTAATACAATTATGAAAAATACTAATAAAAAATTGGATCCATCAATTTGATCTCAGCTACATCAATCCTCAGGCCATTCGGGCTAAAATTTTTAAGGCCAAAATATTTCTATCCTAACCCGCTTTTGGCTCAATTTAGTTCGGCCTACCCATAAACTTCGGACTAAATTAACATCTTCAATGTCTATTAAAATTATGTAATTATTGTGAAAGATAAATTAAGATTTATTTTAATATTTGATTTGTTCTAATTATAAGTGTTTTAGTAATTTAGGACTCTTTATTGTGTCTATACAAGTATATAAGTGAGTTAATTTTAAGTATTTATTATGCTTTGAATATTAGAAATATTCACAAATTAAAGTGACACATCTGAGGTAACTCAGATCTCTTTGCAGACATTTTATTCATTGTTCATATTTTATTTTATTCTATATTTCAGCTCCACCATTCTCTTTTTTTTCTTTTATCTATTTATTTATTTATTGTTCTAGACACTCTTAAACCGTGTTTTAAAAAGCTTGAGGCAGCTGAGGTGAGAGGCAAAGGCAAATGCATATATGCAAGACAAATAGTTTTGTAAAAAATTACTTATAAATTACACAGCATATTACTCTTAAACTGTGTTCTAAAACTCAGCTTCAACTACGCCATAGGCCCATATTATATGTACAGTTTCACCTTTAGTGACGTTTAATGTTGATGTGCACCAGTTAGAACAAGGAAATTTATCAACTGCAGAAGGAATTTTCCATCACATAGATGACAACTGTAAGCTCTTTCATGCCTTGATTAAACTATTTTATAAATAATCAGACTTAATTTTAACTATTGAGATGACCAAGAAAATTAATTGCAAAGTAAAAATCACATGATTCACCTGCAGATAGAGGATTTCCCATTAATAATCTAACAGCTTCTTAGAACACTAACCCAAACTATATACACATTCTCATGCAAGATCAATAGAGTTTTACTACATTATCTACACATCTCTATCGATCAGCATGGTTAAGCTGGAGCTAGGTTATAACAAGCTAATATAAATCCATAAAGGGACTTGAGGAGTTCTCCTAAAGCAATATGAGGTGCAAGTCTCAACAATATGATAGCAAGCTGCCAATGTGGCATGTTTTTACTCGTGGGCCCCGGAAGGTGATCAATTATGGAAACTAGAAGTTCGGGATCGGATATATTTTGAAGACGATTTAATATCTTTGAAGATGTGAAGTTCCATCGTCTTCAAAATATATCCGATCCCAATCCTCTAGTTTCCATAATTGATCACATTCCGAGGCCCACGAGTAAATACACACCACATTGGCGGCCTGCTATCACAATCAGTATAATAAAAGTTCCAAGTTCATAAGATTGCTTATACACTCATAAAATTCATAAAAGAAAATGTGAACTCCCCTACTGACAAACACCACAATACATAACAGACAACAAAGTATCCATAACTATGTCCTCAAATCATAAAAAACCACACAGTTATGAAATCACAGACTAAGTGTAGTAAAGAAACCGTATTCTTAGTTCTGTTGCTGTCAAAGATGAGATGGGTAGTGACTCACAACTTGTCTGAGAGAGAGCTGTCACAGAATAAGCGAAATGTGATGTGTGGGTAGAGTCTGACAGAGAGCTTATGTGTGTGAGAGAGAGCTGATATGTGTGTTGAACAAGGGCTTAAAATTTCAAGTGTTGATTTTATTGTGCGAGTGTTTATTAGAAAAGCCATTCAAATCTACCAAGAAAACTTAAATATGCAAAACATTTGAAGCCCGCACATCATGGTATGCCTCACAAAATCCACAGGGGGCTATGTGCCACCTCGGAGATGATTTTCCAGCACCTCACCTTCAAGGATTTTCAAATTATGGATCATAGGAGACTCCGAATTCCATAAACTTTAAAAACTGATCTCATCAAAGGTTATATCAATTCTTTGTCCCCTAAACTTTAAAAACTTACTTCAACAAGTCCTTAGACATTTATCATGTTTAATAAGCCTGTAACTTACACACATTTTGTTATACTAAACCCACGTACTTATATTACTGTGGTATGAGTACAATTATTTCTAGTACTTAAATATAAGCCCTAATATTTAAATATCTACTTTAAAACCCAAAAAAAATAAAAAAGAAGAAAAAACAAAGGTGATACACATGCATTAATTGGAAGTTTTAATTGAGTCTATTATTTAAATTTATTAGAATCAGAGATTTTATCAAATAGGAATCTTTATTTAATAATACTTAATTACTGTAATCAAAAGATTAGGATTTTCTTTAATACTTTGTGTCTATCAACCAGTCTTAGGATCCTATATAATTATGACAGTCAGTTTGTATCGATTATTATATCAATATGTCAAAAGGAATGAAGTTATGTGAGCAAACTTTTGTTTGAATGATCTATTTTGAGGTATTTCTTTTATTTTATCCTTTCTTGTCAGATCTCTCTCGGCTCTATCAATTAGTTCCGTTTATCATGGCCACACACTATGGTGCTATGAGCCACGTTTTGAGAAGATAAAGAAGAGATTGACAAAAATAGCACCATGGAATGTAGTGCAGAATCGTCAATTAGACGTGATAACCACTGAACTACGAACTTCGCAGCTGACATGCTAAAACAATTTAGTGACTTGGCAGCAATGAGCGATCATCAACAAATTAACCATGACTATTTATTGATTTGCATGGATCATATGATCTTTAATTAACATTTTTAATCTTGAATATGTGTGTGTAAGTGATAATATCATGTATAAATAATTTGTAACAATTTATTGTTTGGTCTCTTCACTATATCAGTTAAGCCAAAACATAACCTAAGGGCCCACTAGAATAAACCTAAGCTAAAAACTTAATTTCATTCTTCTTCTCCAGTAAACAAAGCAAACAGAGCTGCTCCTCTCTTCTCTTCTGTTTCATTGACCAGCAGCCAGGAGATGGGAGCAACTGAAACTGCACATTACCTATCCTCTCTCTCTCTCTCTCTCTCTCTCTCTCTCTTGTTTTTTCTATGTAAGTGTTAATTAGATATTAAAACAAATGGGCAAGATCTTTTCAACTTGTAATCTGTCCATATTAAATTTAAATAATATTAACAGTCAATTCAAATGCCTATTTATTCCTATGTGTATAAAGGCATATTATAATATAAATAGTAATGTTAGAATTAAGAAACTGGAATAAATAGGCATTTGAATTTCAACAGACTGTTAATATTATTTAAATTTAATATGGACAGATTACAAGTTGAAAAGTAAATTGGAATGGATAAAATAAATAGGCATCGGAATTTGGACAGATTGTAAATTTTATTGATTTGATTTTTATCAGTTCAGGAACAAATTATGATCTAAAACCATATTTATTACTTTCACTGTTAGGCTTGCCTCGCAGGGCTACAGCAAAACGCCTTAAGGCTAATCTACACATTCCATTTTTTAACACATTTGCACAATCCACCACATTTAGTTTTCAGTAGAAACTATTCTTATGCACAATCACAAAAAAAAAAAAAAACAGAAATACACTTTCACTGACATCTTCCTCAATAGAGAACCAGCACACTGACCTTCTTTACAAAAAAAACAAACATTATATGATCAGGACTTTCACTTTAACCAACATAGAAGTGTGACGGCTCTATTATGAAGGTATTTGTATGTTTTACGTGAAGGTCAAGACATGCATACTGCACATCTTAAAAAGCCATAGAGTAAAAGCAAAATTTGCCTAATAAAACAGCTTGGAACAAACCTCTTTCAATAAGTCCAAGTCATCAGGTTTGTGCTTTCTTTCATATCCTGGTGGTGGAAATGGAAAGCAGCGAGACATTGCACACTTGCCCCGTCGAATTGAAATAGCTACAAAGAAAACAATGTTCTTGGATTACTTTTCCCGAATAGCAGAGTTCCAATAAGGGAACAGACCAGCGATTAAATCTCTGTCCATGCACCATGGCCCCACATTGACTTCCAGCTTCAGTACTCCACCATAAAGCTCGGAATATACTGATCCTTATACCCTAATAGCCCTCCTGCTAGCTCAGGCTTAAAAAAATCCAGGAAACCAGGCGCCCGAACAGTTGGCCTCCAACTTCCAAGTCAATAAATTATCCAACACAAACACACCACAAATTATGTAATCCAGGCCCGACTCCAATATCAAGTGGGAAAGTTCAACGAAGTGCAGTTAACAACAAATCAAGACTCCAAGTTCTGATATCTATAGCTCTTGCAGTGAGAACTTCTGCATAAACACTATGTTAACCAAAAGGGCTTCTTGAGAAAGGAATATTGCTTCCTGATTGGTGATCTTATGACAGGTCTACCAGGCAAATGACACTTGATGATCATCACCTTCACCTCCTCCACCTTATCATCAAAATTCAATCCCAAAATCATGCCCCAGATCAATAGAGAAAAAAAAGGGCCTACTAATTCATAAGAGTTCCATACATTCTGAATTTTTTCCTGGTGTCTTATTAATTATATTTTGTATGAACAATCCTCTTCCATATCCTTTGGAAAACAACTTTGGCAGAGAGATACAAAGCTTACTTTAAAAAACGAGGCTTCTTAAGCTCCTTATGACTCCGATGAGTTTTGGAATCTACTAAAGTGCCTCCAAAGACCTCACAATTTACAAATGAATCCTCCAAGTTTCAAAATTTGCTGAACAAAACCCTAATATCAACTGCAAATCCGACTCCCTAGCAAGCTGATCAGACTCGAAAACCCTAGATAAAATCCAACAAAAAGAAAAACCAAATACACAAGTACCGAAAACCCTAAATTACAAAGAGAGAAAAAGCAAATTCCGATTCATCAAAGGGCAATTTTTTGGTTCCACGAAAAAGGAGGAAAAAAGAAGCCAAAAAATCAGAACTTTCCAGCAAAGCCTAAATCAATTTGCTTTGGAATGAAGAATCGGATCAAGCAATTATTCCAATGTTCCAACCAAACAGAAAATTCTTCAAACGTCCCCAAACCACATTTTCAACAGAACCCACTTCAATTGAAAGCCACTCGAGTTCCAAACCAAATTATCGCATCTTTAATTCATATTATTACCTCGCCCGCTACGATACGAGCATTTGAAGAAAGGGACAAGATCCCACTTTTATTTCTCACCCCTTTTTAAAAAATTACGGAAAAAAAAAAAACACTACGAGACAATCAAACAAAAAATAATCTCCTCTGCCCTCGATAAATATATAGGGGCAAATGGCGATGCATACATAGGTTTTATGCTGGGTGAGTGTGTGTTGTGCGTGGAAGGGGGAAATTGGGAGAGGGGTTTATTCTGGTATTTCGTTAATATACCGCGAAATGGGGATAATCAGGAAAAGTTAAAACAACCAATAGCATGTCTATTTTTTTTTTCCCAGTAGAACAAACAGTCATTAGAGAGAGAAATAATATATATTATATATATATATATATATAAAAGGATGTCAATAAAGCCCGAAATCGATAGGTCAATCCGAAATCGATGGGCTTAAATGCGGGTTAGGGTAAAAAATTTCTAACCCGAAATTATTTTTGACCGAACGGGTTGGCGGCCCGAACGGACTGAGCCCGGTGGGTTGCGGGTTGGCCAGTAGGTCCAGCAATATTTAATGATATATATATATATATATATATATATATATATAATTTTATTTTATTTCTAATATTATCTATATCCTACTATACCCATTAATTATACATTTAATTCCCTATACCTAACTTTCCGTCACACAAAAACTCATCTATCTCTCCCAATGACGTAGTTCGTTACCCTCAAATCGAAAAATTCCTCATTTCTTCCTCTTTCACTGTCTTCCACTAGTCACTCTCCTAATTAGCGTACCTATTCATTTCTTCCTTTCAAGCACTTTTAACTTCTCATTGTTATGTTCACCCGAGTGAAAGTTACATTTAATTTTATAATCCCTATTTTATTACTCCCTCCGTCCCACCTCAATTGTCCCACTTTCCTTTTTCGTCCGTCCCACCTCAATTGTCCCATTACTTAAAAAGGCAACTTTTTCACACTCAACAATAAAATATTAATTCCACTCAACTTACTTTACACTCACATTCCTTGGTTATTGTGCCCAAAGTCACTGGGACAATTCAGCCGGGACGGAGGGAGTATTTTATATGTTGAAGAATGTACTTCTATTACTTAAATTAGTTGATATATAAGGATTGATATTTTTTTTTCCAAACTATGATTGGACAACTTTTTATCCACTTATCACTATTTTTTTGCAAAGATATTGTTGTTTGATGTCATTTATTTATGTTGGTTCATCATTTTCTTTTTTATTTTGCTTTAGGGGTGTTAAATTAAAAATCTTTACAAAAATAAACTCGTAAATCTTGTTAACCCGATGGGTCAGCCTGAAAACCGGTGGATTAGGGTTAGGTTCAAGAATTTTTAGCCTGATAAAAATTCAGCCCGATAGGGTTAACCCGAAACCCGATGGGTCAGCCCGATTGACATCCATATATATATATATATATATATATATATATATATATATATATATATATATATAGATTGGATCCGGTGATAAAAATTCCCCCGTGATAAATGATAAAGCCGTTTGATTACGTTTATAATGTTGTTTGATTGTGTTTAAATTATTGTTTGATTACTATGTTGCTTGATTGTATTTCAGTTGTTGCTTGATCATTTATTGCTTTTTAATTGTTATTTGATTAGATATCAACCATTGATTTAATTACATCTAATGATGAGATTCATTCTTATTTTTAATATACTTATTTATTATCATATGATCTCATCTATATATATATATATATATATATAGGAAGTGGATCACATACTAAAAATTAGTTTGTACTAAATAGAAATGAATCTACATCACTCATCTCAAAAAATCAATGGTTGAGATTAAAATATTTTTCCAGATTTTATGCTTTTTTGCTTTATAAATCATGCTTAATTGAATTAAGCATGCTTTCTAAAGCAATTAAGCACGAACGAAATTGATTTTTTAATCTTTGATGCTTTAATCTCAACCATTGATGCTATCAATCCAATGACTGAGATTAATTCTTATTTAACACAAATTTTAATTTTAGCACTTGAGTGGATCTCTCTCTCTCTCTCTCTATATATATATATATATATATATATATATATATATATATATATATATATATATGTGTGTGTGTGTGTGTGTGT
>JAPKLW010000003.1:620265-668368 GCA_026898455.1 Plectranthus barbatus
ACATGACAAAGCTCGCTTAAAAGTTCGCTTTACTGTATACTCCAACAGTAGGATATGTTTTGGGCATAAAACAACACTTTTGGATGAGTTTTGGATGAAAATTGCCCGAGCTAGGAGTAAAAGGGAAGCAGGATCGACCGAGCAAAGCAGAAAAGGTGCAAGGTGATTTCAGAGACTTCGCCCGATCGAGCCAAACTTAGCTCGGTCAAGCCAAGTGGACAGAGAGCAGGCTCGGTCGAGCCATCCTTGGCTCGGCCGAGCCAAAATGGGATTTTGGGTTTCTTTAGTTCTGAGCTCGCCCGAGCGAGCCAACTTTGGCCCGGGCGATCCGAGGCTCTGTCAACTCGTTATAAAAGGGGGAAAACAGTTATTTTGAAAACTCTTGTCATATCTAAAGGGAAATTACCTAAATTCTCTCTACGATTCCCATTTCCATCTCTTCCAAAACCTCACCCAAGGTATCAAGGAGCTAAATCATCAATCCTTGGAGGAGAATTGAAGATCCAATGGGGTAGATCAAGACCTAGCAAATTCAATTGGGGAATATTTCACTTTCTACTTATCAATTGTAATGGATGTATTTGATTTCAACTTTGTATTATTACAATTGAGAGGTATGTTGCTCTAATTCAACGTGGATGTTGATTTGAACAAGGATGCATTTAGATTAGGTTTGATAATTGTTTGTTTACTTTCCTTTGAGGGATTGAATTGCACTTGAGCTTGTTCCTTATCTCTTAGGTGTAGGTAATAACCAGCTTTTGAGATAGTTGATGTGAACGCTGCAGCCAACACGTGGGTGGAATCTTCGTGAAAAGTGTATATTCTTACGATTTTAGTTCCAATCCCTGTGCGGGGCTAGGTCGTAGGGCGATAATTGACGATCGATTGGGAGTGATCTAGGGGTTAATAACGTAGTTGTTTGCAACTCCTAGAGTCATCTACCGTTAGTTCTCCGTAGCAAGTGGCTAGCAAATGTAGGGTCGATTGCTCAACCTCCTAGGGATTAAAATGTGTTTACATCAATGATTAACCTAATTGGATTTCATCTACGTTTATTTCAACATCCTATCTACCTCATTTGAGTATTTGCTTGTCTTAGTTTACCAAAGTGTGGAGAGAATTGATTGAATGTTGATTTTTGGTTTAATTCATTGCTTGTTATATGTTGTTAGCATAGGTTTAAATTGATTGCCTAGGTTGATAAAAAAATTACTCAACGATTTTATCTTGCCTAGCTATTAGACTTTGCTATAGTATCCCGGTAATCTAGCAGGCGAAGCGAAGAAGGACCTGGATTGATAATTAAACCTTGAGTGTGCAGTGAGAATTTGTATGAGTTTTTATTGCGCATCAAGTTTTTGGCGCTGTTGCCGGGGACTTCATTTAGTAGGTTGCTAGATATTGGGGGAAAAGTGAAGCTTGTAGGCTAGGTGTTTGTGTTTTTGTTTGTGTGAATAATTTGTTGTTTGTTTTTGTATTTGTTGGAACTTTGAGTTTGTTGGATTCTTGTAGGTGTAAAATGGAGAATCATCGTGGAATCAACACAGAGAGAGTGTATAATTTGCAAAAACAAATGGAGGAAATGAAGGCCAAAATGATTGAGAGACAAAGGCCACGAAGGACGCTCCGAAGTGTGTATGAGAACATGTGGGAAGGTGATTGCCAATGGTCGGACAATGCAAGAGAATACCGCACAAAGAAATCTGTACAAGAGACTAGTGAAGATGATTGGTTGAAAAGCCAATTGAATTTAATGCAAGAACAACTTAGGTTGTTAAGGAGTTCACATAGGAAAAGTGAGGATGTCAAGGAAAGAAAATGTGAGGTGAATGAGGAGATATTTGAGGACACTCCGAAGCACAAATCGATCATTGCCAAGCTAAGGAGTGAAACAAAGCAAGAGGAGAAACCTTGGCAAGAAGAACTCAAAGAAGAGAAGATAGTGGTGTTGAAAGGAGAAGAATCAAAGAAAGAAGGTAAATAATTACCTCAAAAAGAGGAAGAGGATGAAGGTGTAGGGTTTTACCGTGAACCGAATCACCAAAACCAAATGAACCGGATCAGATCTATGGATATTGCTCACAATTAAATTACTCAAAAACCTAGCATGCTCCTATGAATTTAATACGAGATTGTGGATTGAGAGATTACCGTAATTTTGTAGGGTCTGTACCGATCTTTTGCGTTTGAATTCCAAACTTCAATTCAACCACGCAAATCGAATTTTTCTGCGGAAACAAAAATTAGCAACCCTAATTTCAAGACAAAATCGAAAACAAAGAAAGGGGAAAGAAGAAATCCGTTGTTCTCCAGATCAGCTCTTCAGATCTATGTCCCGGTGCTGTTCAGATCTACTACTGGTGAGGACTCCGTAGATCTGTGGCTTGAGCAGGACCAGAATTCGAAAATTCTCCTCCTTCTCCCTTGAAGTCGGCGCCCCCTCTCTCACTCTCTAGATCTAGGGTTTTTCAAATTGTGTTATGAAGTAGCTTAGGTTTCAGAGAGTGAGAGATCTATTTATAGACCTAGGGTTATAAAACCCTAATGGGCTCCTGGGCTCAATTCAGCACACTTATTGGGCCAAACCTGGGACCTAATGCAAATAATAAAGTGGGCCTATAAATTAATTAATTCCCATGTCCACAACCCAGGACACAATTAATTAATTAATATTAATTCTTTTTCACCACAGAATTAATACTGACCTACCCCTTTATTACCACGTTGTGAGAACGGGTTGCATTAATTGAGAATCCCCATATTTAAGGTTACCGGACATCCATTAATTAATCGGAGCCTCTGACAAGCTCTAACTACAATTAATTAATATCTTATAATTCCTGAGTAGTACCACTCAAACCTTATCACTCGTGCCTGAACTTAATCAGCCTGCAGGACTTTGGCACGATGAATGTTATTGAGCTCCTCAGGGAATGTCCCCATCCTATTACTCGGATATGGTTACCTAAGTTCAGTCTCAGGCGGTACTACACGAACTGCTGTTACCCAAGATGCGGATATACAAGCGCGCTGTGTTGGCTCTCCACCATGGCAAGTCAAAGCAACAGTCAACCCGTGCAAACCCCTGAACCTTCGTTAGGGTTTGGACTCAATCAATATAACGATATCTTTTATTCACTGATGTCAGACAGACGAATATATCTCACTGCGGTCCATCAATACGCCACCTCTGCGTACCAGCATGTCAAGTAACCAAGACAGACTACTTATTCCGACAATGCCGCAGCCATCCGGACAGACGTATCCTCATACGCTGTCTCGGCTGTGATTATGTTTATGTTTCACTAGGTCAAGTGATCATACTGTCTTCTGCGATCTACAACACGCCGTATGATCGTCCCTATCGGTGAGACAAGAGGATACCATTGTTCATACATGTACGATTGTTAACAGATAGGAGAAATAAACCGTTGTATACACATTGTAATAAATGCTTTCAGTATACAAAACCCATCAGAAGGCACCGAGGAGGAGTTGCAAGTTATTGAAAGTAAGAAGAATGGTGCTCTTGAGATACCTTCACTTGAGGAATTGCAAAAAGTCCCAGCCTTGGTAGAACAAGTTGAAGAAGAGCAAAATGATGAGGTAATTGTGCCGGGGGGTCTAAGTGGCGATATGGTGCATAACTTTCCTTCATTAGTGATAGACAAGAGGGAAAAGGAGGTGATGCTAGAAGAATTAGTGAATGGATCATGTGATTTGATCGGAGAAGGAGGTGATAAAGAGTCAAAGATAAATCCAAACAAGGAACAAGTCGAGACTTATATAATTTGGATACATTTGTATGAGGACTTGGAGATCAAATCAAAGAAGGAATCACCACCTTTTATAGTCGAGTTTGTCGAGACATGCAACCCTTCTTGGAAGGATGAGAGGGGTGCAAGGAAAATCTCTCTTGAAAAATTGCTTCCAAGTAAATGCCGATTAAAGGAGAAAGGTGTATTGTAAATCCACAAGATTTTTGACAATGGATGAGAATGGTGAGGTCCTCTAGCTACCGACGTTAAGGAAGCGCTTGTTGGGAGGCAACCCAACCAATTTTCTTTCTTTTGTTTAATTGATTTTAGTTGCTTTGATTTTGAATAAATGTCTAGTTTGTTTGGTTTTGTGTTTGTAGGGAGGAACTACAAGATCAAGAGGAGTGACGATGCACCGTCCACCGTTTTTGCAAACTTAGTCTCACTTGACTAAGTTTGGGGGGGTGTGCCGGTAGCCGGTGCCTTGGTTTATTCCTCTCATCTCTTCCTCTATCCTAGTTTGCTTTAGTTTAGTTTAGTTGTTGGATATTGTCCCTTTATTGGATTCAATTCGATTTGGTTGTACCTATATTGATATTCTACCTTGGAGGAATGTTTTGGACTATGCTCATCTTGATGATATGTACGGATATTTTCATGGGTTTGAACATTGGTTGAACATTGGTTGATGGTATGTTTGGTGGAGCTAGTGGAAAAAGGATTTATGTGTATAGATTTTGGATAGTGGAATGATGGTGGAAAGAAGTTTTGGAAGTGAATTTGGTTGAGGATTGTTTGATTGTGATTGTGGATAGAATCATTAATGAGTTGGCATGATTGAATACTTCTTATTATGCATGGTTTGTGGTTTGGATTATTGGTTCGGTTTGAATGGTTGTGCTAGTGGATATTATCTTATATCTTTAATTGTTGGTTTGTGGAAAGTTTGGTGGATATGAGAGCTTTATTGGTTTGTTTTATGCTCAAGTGTTTGGTGGTGTTTATGTTGATTTAGTAGGTACAAATAAGGTCTTGGAGAAGCGGTTCGATCGTGGCTACCGATGGGTAACACATTCTATCATTTCTCTTGCCAATTAGTTGCATTGCATTTAGATTGTTGTTAGATTGTTGTATGCATGTAGATTATTTTTAGGTTGTTGTGTGCATGTGTGTGTGTGATGAACCTGAACTAGACTTGAGGTTTGAATCATGATTTACTTGGTGAAGTTGGATGTTTATCTCAACCAATGATAGGGCGGAATCTAGTTGTCGAAGCATGTCTTAAGTTTAACTTTTGAATTGCCGAGTTTTGTGTGTGGTTAATGCATAAGACTTGACAAAAAGTTGTGAGGTTTGAGCCATGATATTGTCATATCTACATTGTTTGTGAGTGGCAAGATTGAGAGTACGAGATCTATAACTTGCATCCATTCTCTATCTATTGGCATGAGTGTGTGACTAGGAAATGATATTAGGCCATCGATTCTTAGTCCCACCTTTCACACCGGGAGTATAAGGTAGTTTTGATTATAATTTTGCCTTTCGTATCTTTGACCCCCGTGATTGAGCTTTAATTGGTGAATCTTCTTTGATATGTTTAGGACCATATTTGTAGGGTTTGAGTCTACGATGGACAACACGAGTTGCCATTAATTAAATACTAGCCAAGGATCGTTCTTAGGATACCAGGAACAAATTTTAATTAAATAAACCATGCGATCCTATGCATGCTCCTACAATATTAATTGAAGAGAATGGATTAGAGAATACCTGATTTCACCGTTTGATCTACAGATCTAGATCGGAGCCAACAACGATGAAATAGCCTAATATCTGAGATAGAACACCGGCGATGGACAATGGTTCCTATAGATCTAATCTTCTGATCTGTTCCCTTGCTCCTTGGAAATCTGGTGAGGATTATCTACCAAGTTGAATCCGAGATCCGGAGAAATCGATCAGTTTCTCCCTCAGATAGCCGCCGCCACTCTCTCTCAATTTTCAATATACTGAAACCCTAGTTATCACAACTAAATGATCTGATAGAGAGAAGGCCTATATATAGTGTTAGGGTTTTGAGAAACCCTAACCCTAATGGGTTGTGAGCAATTAATGGGCCAGACCAGGGATCAGATGCAAATAATAAAGTGGGCCCTCTTTATTAATTAATCCTTCCTTGTTCAACCCAGAACATAATTAATTAATAAAACATTGTTTTAACCTTCACCACGGTAACAATGCTGACTCGCCCCTTTATTACCACGTTATTAGGAACGGGTTGCACCAAACTAACATGATCCACATATTTAAGGTTTTAGACATTCATTAATTAATTTGGCTTATGACAATCAGCCACAATTAATTAATCTCTTATTTCCTGAGTAATGCCACTCACCCCTTTTCACTTATGACTGAATTAAATTATTCAACCTGCAGGGTTTAGCATAATGAACCTTGTGAGCTCCTCAGGGAATGTCACCATCCTGAAACAGATATGCTTACCTAAACGTCCAAACTAAGCAGGCCACACACAAATTGCCAACACCCAAAATAAGGGTATAAGAGTACATGTAAGACTCGCCACCATGGTAAATCAAAGTGTGGTCAATCTGTGTGTGCCCCTTATCCTTCAGTTAGGTTAAAGATCATAGGAAGTATGTTAGGGATCTGGCTCATTCATATGTCAATGAGAATGGCACATCCCACTGTTGATCCCATCAATACATAACCATGTACCGACACATCAAGTAGCTAGGATAAGCCCACTTATGAACCGATGTGCCACAACTTAGACCGACAGCCTATCCAGGGATCGTCTCAGCTGTGATACTGTTTATATCTTGCTAGGTCAAACGATTCATATGATCCTCTGTGATCTCCTACACACCATATGATCATCCCTATAGGCGAGATAATAGGATATTATGGTTCGTTGTATGTTTGTTTCATCAGACAGCGAGTATTGTTGCAGCAACATATATGAAGACCAGTGTACAAAACTCTTAATCATATATGCTTTCAGTATATAATCTCAACAATCTCCCACTTATACTTAAAGCATAATACCATTGCTTTACCAAAGTATTAAGTGTGTCTATACTGTCAATCACTCCCACTGCATTCACGTCACCTCTTGTCACGATTTCTCGTATGATGTGATTCCACACATCCTATGTGTTTCACCACCTTGTGAGTCTTGGGTTCCTTTGAGTTTGTCATTGCACCAACATAATCACAATTCCTTGTGATTTAATTAGGCAAACTCAGAACACACACCTCTAGAGGATGGCATTGGAGTTATACTGCTTCTTGCGAAGCTAATGAAGCTGACAAAAACTCAGCCTTCATACTGGAATCCGCAACACACTTCTGTGTTAGATTCCTATAACTCCTCCTCCAAGGCCAACACATAGTTAGAGGTCGATTTCCTTTCCTTATGATCCTCCTGGATATCCGATGCCATTCAACTCACAAGGCTCATTCATTAACCAATAAGCCTATCCAGAGTTGAACTGATATCTGTTTAACATGCTTATAGCATAACAGATATCTAACTTCGTTCATTTACAATATAGAAAGATAACAATCTTTCTTGCTATGAACGATACACTACAGAATCAATTTAAGCGACTCGAGATACCTGAACATCCTTTTCTTGTGACCACACAAGACTTTAATTCAAAAGATGTTCCAAGATCTCATAAGTCCTACTTCTGAAACTGTTCGGATAACCATCCTTTATGCCTGACAATATCTCCACACCGTTTCCGAATGTGAAAATACTATCTACATAATATGCAAGGAAAACCACGCTTCCGCTGACACATAACTGGTACATGAAACGATCATTCTCGATAAACAATATCGAAATGTCTGTTACATGACCTTGAAGCTCCCTTAAGTTCATACTTGAACTACCTTGGCTTCCAGACATGATGCTTTGCACATAACTTATCTGGTTGTTGCATAGAAATGTCATCACCTTTTATCAAGGTACCCGTTTATAAAATACGGATGACATCATCTATATTCCAGATATTTAGATTCATATGTGCTGTTATGGTTAAAAGAATTCGAATGGGTTTAACAGTTGTAACCAGTGAGAAAGTCCTGTTGTGAAACATACCTTACTCACTAACCTAGATATTCGAATATACTAGGTTACCATTCGAGAATTTCTTTCCTTGTATATCAATCAGTTACTTATAGCTGGTAAGCTATTTGGCAATCACTGATCCTGATACACAACCATAACCTTTACTGATTCATTTCTGAATCCATGACTTGACGTCATTAAACTGCATCTTTTGTCTTAACAACTTCATTGCGCTTTGAGGGATGAGTACGACGTTGTTCGTTTAGCTGGGAACAAGTCCAGAGACTGTTTCCACGAACTAGTACCATTAAGCCTGTTAAGGCAACCTCCCACTGCAACGATGCTCCTTTATGTTGTCAGTTAATGGTGCATTAATTTGTGGTTTATCACCTTACACAGGTGACCGTGCAATTGGTACCATACCTTCCAAGGTATGCTCAATATGCCACGGGGTATTTCCTGATGGATTTGAATTGTCTTCTCTAAAACGTTAGAGAACAATCTCACATTTGGATTCATGGTTGCATCCTATACAACTTGCTTGTATCTAGAATTCACAAAGCAACCATCTTTTTCGTTTACCTGGAATAGCCCACAAAGCAGTATTAGCTTAAACCTTTCTTCAAACCAATCAGTTTCCTATATCAGCTTAACAGCCGAATTACCCATCATTGCTCTTTTGACAGAGTCAAGGTCTGCTAGGGTATTTGGAACTGATTTAGAAGACACTAGATTAAGCAAACACACAACTGCTTTTGGCGCTCTTCCAAAAAACAAAAATTTGGCAAAGCTGGCATAACTTATAAACTTTTAAAGAATCTTATTTCGTTTTACACTATCCCATTCGAGGAATAATAGGTGTAGTTAACTGGGATGCAATCCCTTTGCTCTGCCAGATACTGTAAAACCCCATCACTTAAGATATACCATTATGAATGAACCATAATATTTTTACGGTCTTGTTTAACTTATTCTCTACCTTAGTCTTGAACGCTCTTGATTAAAGCAAGAGACTAAGACTTGTAGTGAACTAGATAAACATATCCAAATCTTAAATGATTACAGTATCAATGCCTGTTAAGGCAACTGCGGAAGTAGACTCAAACCAACAAACCAGAGCAAAACACGAAATAACTTATAGAGATAATCGCCTATTAAAAGCCATTGGTTAACATCTTAAACCTCTAAGTAGTTGTCATAAGTACCATTCTTAGGAATACTTGGATTGAATCCATAATTCCATGAATTACTTAAAACTACTTAGACTGATGTAACCTATCTCTATAGAGATTCTTTAAATTATACCTTAGAACACTGATAGTTTATGTAATCAAGTAATGAAGAGACAATCATCCATAATAGAAAACACTGTTACTCATCATGATAGAAAAACTCTATCTGAATAACTGATAATCCATGACAATGGATGAAAAATATGTTTCTCAAAACAAAACAATATCTCTTCTGGAACAGAGTTTTAACATAAACTCAAAGTAAAATCTCCATCAGCTGAAGTAGCAACTTCCAGCATCAATCTTGGAGATGGTAATCCCGCCATCTTCAAGCGTTAAGCTTGATTCCCTGCAAAGTGTAGCAAACACGATTAGTGATCTCAGTTACCACTACCCACTAAGGAGTAGAAAACTGATACTAAACATGTTTCAACAAGCAATGCAAAAGATGACGTACCTTGTCCCTTAGTTATCAAACTTGGACAATTTACTTTCCAGTGTCCCTTCTTGCCACACTTGAAACATTTGTCCTTCTTGTTATCTTTATTTCCTTTGTTCTCTCCTTTACCATTCTTCTTCTTCATGTCATAATGACGCGATTTAGAAGAACTTTTAGCAAGAGATCTGGAATGAACTGATAAGGCAAGACTACTCCCACTGCTTCCTTCATTCCTCTTTTCTTTGACATCACTCTTTCGACTCGGAAGCAAATCAGAGTGACTCACAGAAAAGACTGAAGAAGCTTCTGTTGATACAAGATCCTTGAGCAGACTGTGAACAGTATACTCACTCTTGTTTTTCTCAACAGAAATTCTGAAGTCATCAAATGAATTCGATAACGTGTTGAGTATCAAGTCAATTTTGACATCATTGTCAATTTGACCACCCATTAATGTGTACTCATCTATAAGCTGGATGAGTGATTCCACATGTTCATGTACCGAACAGTTCTGACTTATTTTCTGTCTTACAATACGCTTGATAAGACTGGATCTAGCATGTCCATCGAGTCCGCCATATGCTACGTCAAGACGTCGCATAATGTCACACGCAAACCATACATCACTATAACGAGGACGCAGTGCATCTGACATACCAGCCAAGATATATTGTCTGGCCATGCCATTCGGCCACATCCACATGTGATACTGTACACGCTCCTCATCGGAAGATGTATCAGTCGGCGAACTCGGACAGGGAGTTTGCAGAACAAACAAATGTCCAAACAAATCCAAGAGTTTGACAATGTCACTTTTCCATCCAGGAAAATTCGGACCAGTCAAGGAATTGTGAACGATTGAATTGATGAGCGATGCAATAATAGACATATCTGAAAACAAATAAGTGAATTAAAGTAAGCAAATACTATGAACAATTGAAACAAATATGCATAGAACCTTTAGATAAAACAATGCAATTTGTTCCCTCCAATTGCCCAAGCTAATTCACTGCAAGCTGCCCCAGCAGATGTTTATAGCAAACGTTCAACCAGACCAAAATGATCCTTTAATTTCTTAACATGCCAGGTATCTTAAGCAAAAGAAGTTAATATTGGAGATCTCAAGACCATGTTCACCTATCCGGAGCAGGGACATCTCAAAAGAGTTATACTCCAGGCAACATCTAAGCCAAAGTAACCACAAGCCTAACTCCGGAAATTAAAAAGACGATTCGACATACGAACTAGACCCATGCGTCCTGCCCTTAACATCCTTTGTTATCCCACTTAGATTAATCTTAGAGACCAGTGAAAGTTGTCTCAATACAAGCTGCCCTAGCAGACGTTTGCTCAGAGGCTCCCACTTCTCATCTTAAAATAAGTGTTTTATTTGGAAACCTCATCGCATTGGAACTGGTGAGGGACCTCTAACGCAAGCTGCCCAAGCAGACGTTTACGCTTCGAGATGCCCCACTACCAATGAGAGGTCGTATTTGTGGAGGTCTAATGATCTTGGTTAGAAAAGAACCAAAATCCAGCTTAGTATTTTAATTCTAAAGGTTTCATGCGCACACATTATTTTATGTTGCCATAAATTATGTCACCCAAAATTCCATCATAAATTAATATGATTCCAGAATTAATAGACACAATTTAAAACATAAAATAAATCACATAAGACATGCTCAAAAATTAAATTGCAACATGCTTATAACAATAAATAATTAAAGCAAATAATCATGCTTCCTATTATTTACTAGTGCGCAAATAATAAATCACATCAATACGAGAATAAATAAATAAACAAATAAATTCTCGTGGCCCCTCAGATGCGATTACAACTGAAAAATAATTAAATCTATCTATTACAAGATTTATTTCTCAGTACAGATCTTCAAACTGGGCCTCCGTTTCACTTGAAATCTGATTTGAATTGAATAAACAACATTTGGGCTTCAAATTAGGGTTTCTGGCCGAAACAGCAGCCAAACCCTAATTTTCAGACTAGCGGGCCGCCTCCGGGCTGAGAAGCCCGATTTTCGGCCCGGGCTTGGAAACCCTAGGGTTTTGGAAAACCCTAGCAACTAGGAAAACCCTAGCCGCCAGCCCACCACCAGCCGCCTTTCCGGCAGCCGCTTGCGGCCAGAGTTCGCAGCCAGCCCGCGCCCCTGCTCAGCCGACCTCGCCCCAGCTGCCACTATCATCGGCCGACGGTGCAGCATTTCCCGGCGGCCTCGTGAGACACGAGCAGCGCATGTCGCAGCAGCAGACCCGCCACACGCAGCAGCGCACGGCCGCTGCAGCCACCGCCGCGCAGGAGGCGCACGGTCTGCTCCTCTGCGAACCACCGGCCACCGTCGTCAGCTTCTCCCCTGGCCCATGTCCCCGGTCGCTAGAGCAAAACGTGACGGGAAGAGAGAGAGAGACGGGCGCGGCCCAGCCGCAGGGAAGAGTCCCTGCCTCCGCCACCCGCCTGCGCCGCGCGATTGTCGGCCACGAGGGCCTCGCCGGACGCGCACAGCAGCTCGGACGCCTGCCAGGTCCTCCATGCTTGCCGGATTCGCGAGCAGCAGCAGCTAGATGGGCGCGGCCCAGCCGCAGGAAAGGAAACCCTGCCGCCGCCACCCACCGCCGCTGTCACCGAGGTCGCCGCCGCCGGCGAGATCTGGTGGTGGAGGGGCTGAACCCTATTCCATGTTGCTTCCTTGTTCTTCGTTCTTCGTTCTTCCTCCGGATCTCAATTTTACAGATTTAAAAAAATCGAAAATACAAAAGAATAGATCTAGATCTATTACATGATTTTCCCTATTAAATCTAACCACAGATTTTCTCGTGGTGAAAAACAGATCCAAAAACGAGAAGGCCACGAGAACAAAAACATCCACGACAATTTAAATCCATCCATGAACATACATATTTATTTAATTTCAATCTATCCAAGATAGAGCCTAAGAACATGAACCTGGCTCTGATACCAATTGTAGGGTTTGAGTCTACGATGGACAACACGAGTTGCCATTAATTAAATACTTGCCAAGGATCGTTTTTAGGATACCAGGAACAAATTTTAATTAAATAAACCATGCGATCCTATGCATGCTCCTACAATATTAATTGCACAGGATGGATTAGAGAATACCTGATTTCACCATTTGATCTACAGATCTAGATCGGAGCCAACAACGATGAAATAGCCTTAGATCTGAGATACAACGCCGGCGATGGACAGTGGTTCCTATAGATCTGATCTTCTGATCTGTTCCCTTGCTCCTTGGAAATCTGGTGAGGATTATCTACCAAGTTGAATCCGAGATCCGGAGAAATCGATCAGTTTCTCCCTCAGATAGCCACCGCCACTCTCTCAATTTTCAATATACTGAAACCCTAGTTATCACAACTAAATGATCTGATAGAGAGAAGGCCTATATATAGTGTTAGGGTTTTGAGAAACCCTAACCCTAATGGGCTGTGAGCAATTAATGGGCCAGACCAGGGATCAGATGCAAATAATAAAGTGGGCCCTCTTTATTATTTAATCCTTCCTTGTTCAACCCAGAACATAATTAATTAATAAAACATTGTTTTAACCTTCACCACGGTAACAATGCTGACTCGCCCCTTTATTACCACGTTATTAGGAACGGGTTGCACCAAACTAACATGATCCACATATTTAAGGTTTTAGACATTAATTAATTAATTTGGATTATGACAATCAGCAACAATTAATTAATCTCTTATTTCCTGAGTAATGCCACTCACCCCTTTTCACTTATGCCTGAATTAAATAATTCAACCTGCAGGGTTTAGCATAATGAACCTTGTGAGCTCCTCAGGGAATGTCACCATCCTGAAACGGATATGCTTACCTAAACGTCCAGACTAAGCAGGCCACACACAAATTGCCAACACCCAAAATACGGGTATAAGTGTACATGTAAGACTCGCCACCATGGTAAATCAAAGTGTGGTCAATCTGTGTGTGCCCCTTATCATTCAGTTAGGTTTAAGATCATAGGAAGTATGTTAGGGATCTGGCTCATTCATATGTCAATGAGAATGACACATCCCACTGTTGATCCCATCAATACATAACCATGTACCGACACATCAAGTAGCTAGGATAAGCCCACTTATGAACCGATGTGCCGCAGCTTAGACCGACAGCCTATCCAGGGACCGTCTCAGCTGTGATACTGTTTATATCTCGCTAGGTCAAACGATTCATATGATCCTCTGTGATCTCCTACACACCATATGATCATCCCTATAGGCGAGATAATAGGATATTATTGTTTGTTGTATGTTTGTTTCATCAGACAGCGAGTATTGTTGCGGCAACATATATGAAGACCAGTGTACAAAACACTTAATCATATATGCTTTCAGTATATAATCCCAACAATATTTGGGGGGAAAGAGTGTATGAGGGTGAATACGGTGATGAGAGTTGGATTGGGAATTGATTGGAGTTGTATTGATGGAAAATGTTGAGGCATGAAAGATATGAAATAAAGGATTGGTTTGAATCCTAGAAAATGTGGCACCAACAAATTTTTTGGTGCAAGTGTTTGAAAAAGAAAAAAAAGGGCACCGACAAAATGAATGAATGATGGTGCAATTGAAAAATTATGAAAAAGAAGATGAAAAGAAAAAGAAAAAAAGTATTGTGAAATGAATAAGCCTCGGGGTTTGAAGTGGTTCGAAGAGAACAAGTTTGGGGGTTTTGGGAAATTGAGAAGTTTAGTCACTTTGGCCCAAAACCACCCACCTTTTAGTAAGCCACGTTATAAACGAAAGCAAAGACCTTTTTTATTCTAGAAACTAACTCATTGTAGTATAGTGGTGAGAATGGATGCAAGCCTATGGAAATCAAGCTCGATATCTTGTGACTGAGTGAATCTCATCGTCCCTAAACACGTGAGGGAGTTCTTTTGTTTCTTGTATCCATTTTTGATGAGTGGTTCATGTCCTTAGCATTAACCTTGTCACAAAATTAGGTGCTGATCTCGTTTTACTTGAACATGTTTAGATGATCTTGATGAGCTATGAGGTATTGCACGAGGTAGATTAAAGACTTTACTTTGTTTTGATTGAGGACAATCAAAGGTTCAAGTTTGGGGGATTATGATATATGCGTAAAATGAATTATTTTTCGATGTGTGAGCGTGCATGTTTGTGTCCATTTTACTCCCATATCATATATTTTTGTTGTGTTTTCGTGTTTTTGTGTTTTGAATGTTGTTGGATATGTTTTGGGCATAAAACAACACTTTTGGATGAGTTTCGGATGAAAATCGCCCGAGCTAGGAGTAAAAGGGAAGCAGGATCGACCGAGCGGAGCAGAAAAGGTGCAAGGTGATTTCAGAGACTTTGCCCGGCCGAGCCAAACTTGGCTCGATCGAGCCAAGTGGACAGAGAGCAGGCTCGGTCGAGCCATCCTTGGCTCGGCCGAGCCAAAGCGGGATTTTGAGGTTCTTTAGTTCTGAGCTCGCCCGGGCGAGCCAACTTTGGCCCGGGCGATCCGAGGCTCTGTCAACTCGTTATAAAAGGCGGAAAAACGGTTATTTTGAAAACTCTTGTCATATCTAAAGGGAAATTACCTAAATTCTCTCTACGATTCCCATTTCCATCTCTTCCAAAACCTCACCCAAGGTATCAAGGAGCTAAATCATCAATCCTTGGAGGAGAATTGAAGATCCAAGGGGGTAGATCAAGACCTAGCAAATTCAATTGGGGAAGATTTCACTTTCTACTTATCAATTGTAATGGATGTATTTGATTTCAACTTTGTATTGTTACAATTGAAAGGTATGTTGCTCTAATTCAATGTGGATGTTGATTTGAACAAGGATGCATGAAGATTAGGTTTGATAATTGTTTGTTTACTTTCCTTTGAGGGATTGAATTGCACTTGAGCTTGTTCCATATCTCTTAGGTGTAGGTAATAGCCAGCTTTTGAGATAGTTGATGTGAACGCTGCAGCCAACATGCGGGCGGAATCGTCGTGAAAAGTGTATATTCTTACGATTTTAGTTCCAATCCCTGTGCGGGGCTAGGTCGTAGGGCGATAATTGACGGTCGATTGGGAGTGATCTAGGGGTTAATAACGTAGCTGTTTGCAACTCCTAGAGTCATCTACCGTTAGTTCTCCGTAGCAAGTGGCTAGTGAATGTAGGGTCGATTGCTCAACCTCCTAGGGATTAAAATGTGTTTACATCAATGATTAACCTAATTGAATTACATCTACGTTTATTTCAACATCCTATCTACCTCATTTGAGTATTTGTTTGTCTTGGTTTACCAAAGTGTGGAGAGAATTGATTGAATGTTGATTTTTGGTTTAATTCATTGCTTGTTATATGTTGTTAGCATAGGTTTAAATTGATTGCTTAGGCTGATAAAAATTACTCAACGATTTTATCTTGCCTAGCTATTAGACTTTGCTATAGTATCCCGGTAATCTAGCAGGCGAAGCGAAGAAGGACCTGGATTGATAATTAAACCTTGAGTGTGCGGTGAGAATTTGCATGAGTTTTTATTGCGCATCAGATGCCAGGGTCTAAATAAAACATTTCCAAAAGACTGTGATGGATCAACACACTACTACACATTCCCATTCAAAGTATTACTCTAATAGGAATGGAATGGTAGTGAAACGTGATGACAAACGAAATATCAAAATCACGAAGGTTTGGATTTTGGAATGATCCAGTTAACTAATCCTGCAAGACCCGTAATTGATCGGGTACAAAAAATATAACTTGTTTGTTTTGCAGGAAAAAGGGTCCAGGAAGAAGAACATCAAGAAAATTAAAAGAATGGATCCTAGACAGTGGATACTCAAGTCACATGACTGGAGATGAAGAGATCTTCACAGAACTTCAAAAGAACAGAGGACCTTTAGTCTCATTTGGTGACAACTCAAAAGCTAGAGTAATCGGAAGAGGGTGCATCGAGCAGAATGGAATGCAAATAATCAACGAGGCCCTCGTCGATAGTCTCAAACATAAACTTCTGAGCATCAGCCAGCTAAGTGAAAAAGGATATATTGTTTCTTTCTTTGACACAGGTTGTGAGATTGCTGATAGGACCACTGGAGAAGTAAAGCTTAGAGAAATCAGGAAGGGAGGACTCTATGTTGTGGATTGGGAAAGTGGTCAGCAAGCATCATTTTTCATAGCATTCAGCAAGGAAGAGACAAACTGGCTATGGCACAAGAGGCTAACACATCTAAACTTTAAGACTATCAACTCTATTGCCAAAAATGATATTGCTACTAGACTACCCAAAGAAACCTTCAAGAATGAAGGAATATGCAGAGCCTGTTAACAAGGAAAACAAGCCAAGGCGTCCTTCAGATCCAATCAGGAAAAAGCCACATCAAAGAGGATCCTTGAGCAGCTGCACATGAATTTATTCGGCCCGGTGACTCCACCCATTGTAGGTAACAAACAATATACATTGGTTGTTGTTGATGATTACTCCAGGTACACATGGGTGAGACTACTCAAAAGAAAGGACGAAGTGAAGATTGTCCTGCCGGAGCTGATACTTCGAGTTCAGAACGACAAAGAGCTCACAGTGAAAAGAATAAGATCTGTCAATGGTATAGAATTCTGTAATGGAGCATTAATGGACTTCTGCGCCGATGCTGGGATAGGACACGAAAGGTCCACTGCAAGAACACCTCAGCAGAACGGTCTGACAGAAAGAAGAAACATGAATATCAAGGAAGCTGTGCAAACAATGCTTGCGGATACAGATTTAAGTCAAAGATATTGGGGAGAAGCTGCAATGAATGCTTGCTACACACAGAATCGAAGTGGTTTGAATCTTCGCTTCAACAAAACTCCCTATGAAATATATCATGGTCGTAAGCCTTCCTTAGCTCATCTTCGTACTTTTGGTTCACCTTGTTATATCCATAATAATGAGAAGTCGAAGTTAAGTACATTCTCTCCCAAAGCTGATGAAGGAGTGTTCCTAGGTTATAGACATCCATCTCACAAGGGATATATAGTACTTAACAAGACAACCAAGCTTGCAGAAATAACATGCATTGTTATTTTTTATGAAGCTACTTTAGTGTGCAGGACCATGAGAAGCCAGAGAGATGAGATTCATGAAACCAATGATGTCAATGGACCTTCGGGCTCGAATACTTCTGAAGCTGAACCGATTGATCCGACTAGGTTAATGACTGAGTCGTCTTCTTTGCTAAAGGCCTTGACTGATCAACAAGCCGTAAAGATGGCCGGTGATGCAAATGGTAATGCTGAGGCCACCATAAATTCTCTTGAAGAACTCACATGTCAAGGGGGAACTCAAGAAGAGGAAGATCATCAGCAAGATAAAGAGGTTGCTGAGAATCCCCAAAATGGCGAGAGAATTACTAAAGACAACTCTGCTGAAGTCAACCATAAACAGACTGCTTAAGACAGGAGTGCTACACCAACAAATTCACAATCAGCAAATGATACGTCACATGACAAACCTTCAGCAGAAGTCAACTCATCAATCATAGCAGAAAGACTGAACAACCTACAACTTTTTGATGTTTCAATTTCAGAAAGTCATATCGGAACGTCTAACAGTCAAGCTATTCCAGTAGAAGAACTACAAAGACCAAATTGGCTACTCAGAGATCATCCCACAGAAGCAATCTTAGAAGATCTTGCAGATCCAATCCGAACCAGACACAGCGCCATGCTAGCATGCTTCATATCTCAGGAGGAGCCGAACAAAGTGGCAGACGCACTTAAGTCAACTAATTGGATCAATGCAATGTAGGAAAAACTATAAGAGTTCACTCGGAATCACGCATGGGAACTCGTCGATCGACCAACACACCAGTCAGTAATAGGAACCAAGTGGGTATTCAAGAACAAGCACAACAAAAATGAACACGTCGTTCGCTACAAAGAAAGACTCGTTGCAAAAGGATATGCACAGTGCAAAGGAATAGATTTCGATGAAACATTTGCTCTAGTCTCTCGCTTGGAAGCAATCAGATTATTCCTAGCATATGCTGCTCACTATGGATTTACTGTCTTTTAGATGGACATTAGAAGCGCATTCTTAAATGGTGAATTAAAGGAGGAAGTCTACATGGAGCAACCTCCAGGATTTGAATGCAGAAACAAGGTGTACAGATTAAGGAAAGCTCTGTAAGGTCTGAAGCAAGCCCCAAGAGCTTGGTATGAGAAGTTATCACAGTTTCTGCTCAAGAACGGATTTAGGAAAGGAAAGATCAATAGAACACTCTTCTTGATCAAGGATGCTGAAGACATAAAGCTTGCCAAATCTACGTGGATGACATCATATTTGGATAAAAAAAATCTAACCCTATGTGAAAAGTTTGCTAGACTCATGCAGACTAACTTTCAAATGTGTATGATGGGAAAGATGGCATATTTCCTAGGTATGCAAGTTCAGCAATCAGCGATGGGATCTTCATCCACCAGAAGAAGTACACCAAGGATCTCACTAGCTAATTTTGCCTAGAAAAGACAAAGACACTGCGAATTCCAATGAGCACAGCTTGTCAAATATCAATGGACGAAGAAGGCGAATCCGTGGATCCCACAACATACAGAGGTATTATTGGTTCTCTGTTATATCTAACGGCCAATAGACCAGACATTTCGTATGCTGTAGGAGTATGCGCAAGATATCAAACAATTCCAAAGAAATCGCACATGGAGTATGCACGAATGATTGTCAGATATTTAAAAGGAACGAAATCCTTAGGAATTTGGATCCCAGAGCAAATGATCTCACACTTGTTGGATATTCAGACTCGGACACCGGAGGATGTCGAATTGATCGAAAGAGTACTAGTGGGACATGGAAATTCCTTGGTCATAAGCTGATAAGCTGGTTCAGCATGAAGCAACACTCCGTAGCAACATCCACAACAGAAGCTGAATATGTGGTTGCTACATGTTGTTGTACACAAGTGTTGTGGATCAAACAACAACTTCAAGACTATGAAGTCAGCACCGGCTGCGTTCCTATATACTGCGACAACAACAATACGATGTACATTACAAAGAATCCAGTACATCACTTCAGGACAAAGCATATTGATATCTGATATCGATGTCATTCAGGAGAGTGAGGCGGAGCCAATTATGACAACCTCCAAAGATGCAAAGAGAAGACTTGAATTCTCCAATGAGGAGGAGTCGCGAAAGAAGAGCCGACAACATAAAGCGCTCAAAAGGGCACGCACACAAAAGGATTTTGACAAGTTCAAGCTGTATATGACTCTCAAGCAGAGGGGTGCTCAGTATGAGCAAGTCATGGCAAGCTACGCCGAGCGCAATGCCAAGATCCAAACTGGTGACGAAACAGGTCACATCTCCCGAAGAGACGTCGAGAAGGCACAATCTGGAAAAGGGAAAACCAAGGTTAGGTTTGCTGAAGAAAGATTTGAAAATACAGATGTAATGAAAGATGCCAATTTTGAGAGAAGGCAATTGAAAGAAGCTATTAAAGAATCAAGGAAGTCGCAGACTCCTGCGCAAGGAGAAAGGAGTTCTACTACCATGACTATTCAGCCCGCCACCACTCAACGGGGAAACGTAAGTGCTGAAGTCAATGATGAAGGAACTGTGTCACAGATTGTTGCGCAAGGAGGAAGCAGTTCTGTTGCTGAAAGAGTGAGTGAAAAAGAACAACAGGCTGCGTAAGATGAAAGCCGAGTTGTTATAATTATGGTAGAGATCGATCTAGTGAAGAAGGGGAACCAGATCTCAACTGAAGACAAGGCAGCAGATGAGAAGAGTGCTGACCGTGACATGACAGAAGACGAGGCTACAACAAACCCCGAGGTAGATATAGAAGTAGATGTTCAGCAACTCATCACTCCAGTAGGAACGATGAAGATCATTGAGAGCAGTGCTGATGAGACACTAATGGAAATAGAAGCTACTATCTCATTGAATGCCAAAACCCGAGCAAGACTGCAAGAGAATCTCACTGCAAGCGTGCGAGCTAGGAATGAGCAGTATCTACGAGCATTGGGAATGGATCCATCTACAGTTCCAGGATGGAATTCAGAAGCAGATACTACAAATGTGCTCGAAAGGACCATTGAGTCACTATGGTTGAGACGTATCCCAATTTCTAGTTCTCCCGAAGTGTCAGGTATATCATTTAGTGACATCCCTAGTTCTGATGATGAGGAGAATGCAGGGACCACGGGAGCTGCCACATGAAGTACACTACTTGCAGATGGTGAATCCATATTTAGAGGATAAACCATCAGAGTGCCCATGGAAGGACTACATGACAGGAACTTCAAACCCAAAATGATTGCTAAGTGGTGTCCTCCTGTCATAGTAAGAGATGAGAAGAACGATGATCTCATCTCATGGGCAAAAGATATTTGTATCTTTATCGAAGCTCAAGTTGCTGTCAAAGTTGAGAACTTATATCTTATAGAATTACTGGGTGAGTCTTCCGATCTTGAATGGTTGAGAATAGAGTTTCGGAGATGGCATTTTTTCGACTTTGCCACTCATGAACTACACTATGAGGACCGCGATACTATGATGGCTAGGATGGGTCTTAACTACTGGAGAAGTGAAGAGGAATGGGCAGACGACTGCATGGATCAGACATCCAAAAGACAGTATACTGAGAAGCAGGTAGTTGCCAGATTGAAGAAGATTAAGGCACACATATCACTCACTGGAGATTGCTCATTGCCAACATCTGAGTATGCTGTTGAGGACTCCTCACCAATCACTCAACACTTCAAATCTCCAGCCACATGAAGACAGATGGCCGCAACTGAGGAGTTAAAAAAAAGCTAGCAGAAGAATAGGTCGCACGAAAGAGAGAAGAGGATAGGAGGAAGATATTGGTATTCAAAGAAAAGGTTCTTACTCAATTAGCCAACAAGTCGCCCAGAATGGACAACTTTAGGCCTCCTTCTCCCATCACAGCTGAAGAAGAAGATGGAAGGGAGAATGAACCTGTCATAGCTACTCATGCTGATCTACCATCCACTTCATCTCAAGCACTGGCTACCACTGCCCCCATGCCTACTGACCAGAATCAATTAGTGCTGTCCGAGGCATTCCAAGTCATGATAATTGAGCTCTTGAGCTCCAACACTTATTAGAGGAACCTCCAGCAATACATTCACACCATGGTAGGAAGGAGTATTGGAGAGCAACTTGTGCCGATCGTGCGTACGGAAATGACAAATCAGATGATCGAGGTGAGGGACGAAATGCGTGCTAATCTGCACGATAACTTTGAAACCTTCTCAACAGGACTTTTTGCTGTGATCAAAGAGGGGGAAGAAAAGAGACTAGCAGAGGAAGCAGAAAGATGAAAGGAACAAGAAGACATATTTGGTCGCCTTGAAGCTTGAAGAAAACAGGAAGAGGACCTGAGAAGACAATGAGAAGAAGAAGAGAGAGAAGAGCAAAGAAGGATCGAGGAAAATGAGAGAACCATAAGACAAGAAAGAGAAGCTGTAGTGGATAACTTTATGAAGGTGACAGTCGAAGTTCTAAAGAATGTGAAGAAGACCATCACTGGTTCCTCAGGTGTCAAGAATGCTGCTGATTCAGACTCCTCAACAACCAAGAAGTAATATCTCACTTACCCTTACGAATCTTCAAAGTCGATTTTTTTTAAATTTCAATTTGGACATGTGTTTCCTGTACGTTAAAACATGATATTATTAATGGAAACTAACTCAGGTTGAAGACAACACCTTATTGTCCAACGCTGATTGATCACTAAATTATTTAACTAGCGACTTAGCAAAGCTAATAATATAGCGGCAAATGAAAATTATCGATCCCACAGAGAATGAAATAACGAAAAACCTTAAGTACTAAACCACAAGTTCTCAAAACACTGGTTAGGGAAAATCAAAATTTGGGTTTTGTTTATTTCGAAAATCGTAATACTTGCGAGTTAAAATTAAACAGGAAATTGAAATACTTTTGATGAAAGATTATGAGAAGTACAGATTCCAGGGATATCTACCTATCAAGTATGACATGTAAGAATAAATTGATTAATTCCCAATTTAATTCCTCTTCGTAGTGAAACATCAGAAAAAGTATTATGAACTTCTTTGTTGGACAATTCATAAAGTAGATTAATTAATTACCTATCTCCGCTCGGTCTCAAGATCAATTAATTAACTCCAAAAATCTACAAATTTATTCCTATAATTTATCTCCTTCAGTTACGACAAGAAATCAAATTATATTGTGAAAATCTCTTTCCATTGAAAACCATTACAGTTACGTCTCAAGTAATCAACTAATTAATCCTAAGATGTGGCCAGCAAACTCAAGATTATGACTAAACACAGATTTCACAAACTACGAAGGGAAAGGGAAAATAATTCAATTAATCAAACATGCATACAATGATAATTCTAAACCCTAGAAACTGAGAAGGAAGTTAGTTACACATATTCATAGCAATATTCATCATAGAAAAATAAAACCTGAATTGCATAAAAACTTGGGTCTGAATGTCTTCCCACAAAAATTCTGTCTTCAAACATAAACTCTAAAAATTCTGGGAAATCTTCTAAATTCTTCAACTCTAAAATCTCTTAATTGATATAATGATTTCCACCCTTAAATTCGAATTTTACATGGCTATTTATAATAATGAAAGATGTATCAAACAGCATCTAGGATTAGATATGGCTCTATCTTCAAATCAGGTTCAGATTAGGAAATCCCGCAGTCACGTCGATCGTGGGAGATCAGCGTCAATCGACGCCTTTGGAGCACCCTCGTCGATCGACGCCACCTTGCGTCGATCGACGTGGGCTTGTTTCCGCACGTCGATCTCTCATTTTCTCTCGTCGATCGCTGCTCCCAAATGTCTGCGTCGATCAACGTGCCCTAGCGTCAATCAACGTGGACCTGGCATTTCGAGCACTTTTCCGTTTCTTCCCTGTTTTCGACTAAAAACCTGCATGATTCATCAAACACAACATTACGAGCACAAAAGCCAATCCATGCACGAAAAAGACACTAAAATTAATCTGAACATCACTCAATCAGTCAAAGAACAACTAGATAAGTTGGTAAAATACTAACTTATCAAATCCCCCAAACATAAACCAACAGATACAAGTGTGCAATGCCTCACAAGCTTCTTTTGCAATCTAAGTATCACTTATTCATATAAACCATGCAATCCAAACAAATTCTCATTGTTAAATTATTGAGGAGGAACCTCACCGGCAGTGTTTGCACTCATCGCTCAATCAAGTAAAGGGTTTGCAATTCACTCATTCAAAGTTTTAGTTTACCTCACCATAGGGTTGACAAATTTCTCATCTCTCCACTGCTTGTTTGTGTGACTTTTCGGGGAATCAGAAAGGTCTTAATTTGGTTGTAATGTGGCTTACCTAAAAGGTGGGATATTTTTGGCTAAGTGACTCAAAATATTGCAATCAATCCCAAAAACCCAAGCACATCATAACCACATAATTTTTTTCTTTTCATGCACAATTTTGTTCCTTCTCTTTTATAATTTTCAGGGCCCCTTAAAACTTGTTTCAAACCTTTGTGAACTACAACATATGAATTTTCTCATTTTTTTCTCTTCTCTTTTCTTCCTTTTTTTTTCAATGTTCACTTTTTCTAAATTTACCCATGGGAACCCCTATTTTTGCACACGGCCTCATATCATAATCCCACAATTCACACCATCCTATAAATCACAATCCTCTTATTCATCAACCCTTCTAATCAAATAAATTTTTTTTTTATTAAAGGCTCAAAGGGGTTACAAGTGAAATTTAAAGGTTAGTGTATGGGAGATGGGCTACGAAAGAACATGCCTAAAATAATTTTCACCCTATTACCACACTTAATGCAACCTCAAGAGAGAAATTCGTCAAATTCTAGGAAGTAAGTCTAACAACCTTGTCACTCATCAAACGAGGAAGTGGCTCAAATTTCACACAGGGTAATTTTTTTTTTCTTACTCCTCAATAATTATCCAATTTTGAACAGTTATCATGCAAAAATTTATATTTCAAAGATCAACTTATCAAGCAAAATAACTCTATCATCGTCAGCAAATATCACGATTATCAATCAACAATTCTTATTCAAGAAAAGACAGGTCATCATTCTCAACACCAACATAATCAAAAGTAGTTCCGACTGCTCTATGTTCAAAAGCTTCTAAAGCAATGCTCAAGACTATTCAATTCATAACTAGTACCACAAATCAAGAGTTCAAAATACTAATTTGAGTGAAAAGCCTTGCAGAGAGCAATTGTTCACACTGAAGCAAAAGAACAAGGATGGTGATGGTTAAAAAAAAACAAAAATGAAAAAATCGAAAACAAAAGAAAAAAATCAAAAATAAAATAAAATAACATAACTAAATAAAAATAAAACAAACGTTTTCCTTTTCCATTCCTCATCCCCCCAAACTTGTTTCACTCGAAGGAGTGGACAAGTTTGAAAGTTAGATAGGAAAAA
Source organism: Plectranthus barbatus (assembly GCA_026898455.1). Taxonomy (NCBI): domain Eukaryota; kingdom Viridiplantae; phylum Streptophyta; class Magnoliopsida; order Lamiales; family Lamiaceae; genus Plectranthus; species Plectranthus barbatus. Next base: position 645,291 of record JAPKLW010000003.1, read on the forward strand.
GGAAACGGTACCTCATTCCTCCTCCGGAGGATCCTCCATCACTACATTGGGAGATGGCCACACGGGAAGTCTCCGCCGGCGATCCTGGCGCTCACGCTGGCGGCGGAGGTAGACTGAGTCAGGCTGGGTGTTCAGGAGGAGGTGCTGCATCTGCATGTCGAGGCTGTTGAGACTCGTGGTCACGTGCTGGCGAAACTCTGCCTGCCGGGTGTGCTCCTCCGTCTGCCAAGCAGCCTGCTACTGCATGAACTGATAGATCATCGCCAGATCCACCCCGGAAGATGAAGACTCTCCCGCAAAGTGGCTGAACGACGGTCCACCGGTCTGGGCCGAAATCTCCTCTCCACCTCCATCGCGCTCCTCATCTTCGTGCTCCTCATACCCCGCGTCCTCTCGGGGGGTCTGCGGCGGTCACTGGTCCGGCTGCATCAGCGGTCGGTGATGGAGTCTGGAGGTGCCGGGTCCTCCACGTGATCCAACCATGAGCCGCATGTGGGCGGGTGTGCTCATCAACCAGTTATTACGGATGTGATAATCTGTGACGCGCGTGAGCTCCCTCTGCGGAAGTGGGAACCTGTCCCCATTGGACATCCGCAATGACCATCCTGCCTCCCGGGGTGAAAGCATCAACATCCGGACCAGGTGTCCGGTGCCAAGTCCTCGGCTGTCATCCTCGATAGCAGCAATGTCGGTCAAGTCGATCCCCACATGCTCTGCAATCGGGGTAATAAATCCCCCGCTCCAATTGTTGCCCTTGGTGGCTTTGATTTGATGCCTCCAGTGGTCCATGACCAACGCCGCAAAGCTGAATTCTTCTCCCGTCAGCATGCAGCAAATGGCGTACAGCTCCCCCACTCTCGCCTTGGCACTTTCATGTCTGCCAGTGATCGACACCCCCATGCACCTCTGAAGATAGCGGAACACGGGGTTGTCGATGGAAGAAGCTTTCAAATTGCCCGAGTCGAACTCCCGTAAATCCTCCTTTGCTTCAGCTACAATCTGGCTCCAGAATCGGGCAATGTCAAATCTCGGGGGAAGAAAACCATCTCCCCCTTTTCGGACTCCCCAAATTCCTTCAAGCACATCCCTCGGCATCTCGTAATGTTCATTCAGAAGCTGGAAGGAGATGGTGGTAGGCTCCGACTCCGGTTGAACCTCATAGACATGGAGTGAGGCAAGAAACTCCAGGACAAGCGACGGGTATGTCGGCCACCACGCTGTCATCCAAGCACTCCAATCTACTTTCTCCAAAAGAGCCTCCACGTCAGCTCGATTCCCCAGCCTATCCATTGTCTCAGGGCATGGGTAAATTGTCTGCCAGACTGTGAACTCGGTGCTTGTGAATTTTATGTAGCGTCTCTCTGCAGCCCGGTTAGCAAAGGTGGGTCGAAAGTCCATGATGAACTGCAAGGGTAGCAGGAAAAATGTCAATATCATCATTGTACTTCACAAAAATTCCCAAACATTACTACAACAAAAATGTGCAATTATCCACAAAATGCATCTACCCAAGCAAAATTGGCTCGACATTCATGCAATTCATACTCCATCCTAGCATATTCCATCCTAAATCGAAAGAATTTCACCCCAAAATAGCAGGATTTGAAAATCACCCCCAATCGAAATTATCCTCAAACAAGCAAAAGTCATAATCAATGAAATCCAAGCTACAAATCTACCAAAAGCAAGTATATCGACTAAAACAACTACCCATATCGAATAGCAACGAAATCGACAAAAATGCAAAAATGGAAACCAGGGCTCCAAAGTTCAATTTTCATCAAAATCATGCTCAAATCATTCACAACACATGAAATAATCGAAGTGGAAGTGTCTAGGATACATACCCGTGGTTGTAGCGGCGAGTTTTTTGGAGAGAATTTTTGAGTTGGGTGTTTGAGAGAGAGAGAGAGTTGTGCGTGTGTGTTTGTGAGGAAAAATGAGTGGAAAAGGGTTTAAAAACCCGTCTCTGTTTGTGCTCAGAAAACCTTGCGTCGATCGACGAGGGCCTCCCGTCGATCGACGTGGACAAAGTTCTCTTGTCGATCAACGCTGAGGGACATCGATCGATGTGGCCGAAAAACTCTAGTCGATCGATGCTGATAGACGTTGATCGACGTGGCCGAAAAACACACGTCGATCGATACCAAATGGCAGCGATCGACGTGGCCCCGACAGAGCACTGGACTCGAAACAAAAACTCGAAAAAAATAACTAAAAATACTAAATCCTAATAAGTCGACTAAATTGAATTAAAATAACGAAAGTAAAGAAAGCAGTAAACTGTTGGGTTACCTCCCAACCAGTGCTTAGTTTTATGTCGCTAGCTCGACAATACTTGGACTTTATAGGCAATTCAAGTAGTACTTCTCCACCGCTCCGATTTGGAGTGGGGTGTAGTACGGTTTAAGGTTCTGCCCGTTCACTTTGAAGCTTTTCCCATCTTGACCAGCCAGTTCGACTACACCGTTCAGAAATTGACAGATCACGGTGTATGGTCTAGCCCACTTTGATTGCAACTTTCCGGGCATGAAGCGGAGATGTGATTTGAAAAGGAGGACATTTTCACCTGATTGAAACACATGTGAGCGAATCCCCTTGTTGTGAAACCTCTTTGCTCGTGTTTTGTAAATGTCATTGTTCTCGTAGGCTTCATCTCTGAAATCTTCAAGCTCGTTCAATGCCATGGCGCGCTCTTCCGCAGTCGTCTTCTAATCCAAATTCAATTCTTTCACTGCTCTCCAGGCCTTGTGCTCCATCTCAACGGGCAGATGACAAGACTTCCCAAATATCAGCTGATATGGTGACGTCCCAATGGGCATTTTGTAGGCGGTGCGGTATGCCCATAATGCCTCATCAAATATTGTCGCCCAGTCTTTTCTTTGCTTCACTGTCTTCTCCAAGATTTGCTTGATTTCTCGGTTGGACAGCTCCGTCAGCCCATTCCCTTGAGGATGATATGGGGTGGTGACTCGGTGCTTGACTCCGTACCTTACAAGAAGAGAGGCAAGCCATTTGTTGCAGAAATGGGATCCCCCATCGCTCACCAAGTCTCTTGGCCTCCCAAATCTCGTTATGAGCTTTTGCAGGAACTTGATGATGACTTTAGAGTCGTTGGTGACTGTTGGAACAACTTCGACCCATTATAACACGTAGTCCACTGCTAGTAGAATATATGAGAACCCTTGGGATAGCGAAAAAGGTCCCATGAAGTCGATCCCCCAAACATCAAAGATTTCGACTTCAATAACCGGAGTCTGTGGCATCTCATCCCTCTGCGAGATGTTGCCGGTCCTCTGGCAGCGATCACAACTCGAAATCCATCCACGACAGATCTCGAAGATAGATGGCCAATAGAATCCGCTTGCAAGAATTTTGAATGCCGTCCGGTTGGCTGAATGATGACCGCCACTAGGAGATGAATGGCAGGCTTCGAAGATTTGTTGCCACTCGAACTGGGGCACACAACGGTGAATGAAGCCATCAGCACATCTACGCCAAAGATAGGGATCCTCCCAATAATAGAATCTGACGTCATGTAGAAACTTCTTCTTCGCATATGGAGAAGAGTCCCGAGGAAGTATGCCGCCGACCAAGTAGTTGGCGAAATCCGCATACCAGGGCATCTTGGACTCATACGTCTCTTTCAAATCCCTAAGAACATAGATCTGTTCGTCGGGGAATGTCTCTCGGATCCTCATTTGCTGATCATCCCCTTCAACTGGTGGCTCGAGTCTTGACAAGTGGTCGGCGATCACATTCTCGCTCCCTTTTTTGTCCTTGATCTCCAAATCAAACTCTTGCAGCAACAATATCCACCGGATCAATCTAGGCATGGCATCTTGCTTTGCGAACATATATCTGATGGTTGCATCGTCGGTGTAGACAATCTTCTTTGAGCCTATCAGATAAGACCGGAACTTGTCAAAAGCATACACAACCGCGAGCATTTCCTTTTCTATAGTGGTGTAGTTGCATTGAGCCGGATTCATGCTCTTGCTGGCGTAGTGAATCACATGGAAAAGTCTTCCTTTCAGTTGCCCCAAGACTGCCCCAACAGCGTAGTCACTGGCGTCGCACATCAATGTGAATGGCTCATCCCAATCTGGCGAGGTCAAGACCGACGCAGTCACTAGTGCCTCTTTCAGTTTCTCAAAGGCCTTCAAGCATTCGTCATCAAAAACGAAGGAAACATCCTTCTCCAGGAGGTTGCACAAGGGCTGAGATACCTTTGAGAAGTCCTTGATGAACCTCCTATAGAATCCGACGTGGCCTAGAAAACTTCGGACTGCTTTGACACTTGTTGGTGGTGGCATCTTTTCAATGGCTATCACTTTGGCTCGGTCTACTTCTAGTCCTTCAGCTGATACTCGATGTCCCAACACAATTCCTTCTCGCACCATGAAGTGGCATTTCTCCCAATTGAGGCATAGGTTTGTCTCGGTACATCTCTCAAGTACAGTAGCTAGATTCTGCAAACAAATATCAAATGAGCTACCGAAAACTGAGAAATCATCCATAAATACCTCCATGACGTCTTTGATCAAGTCATGGAAGATTGTCATCATGCATCTCTGGAAGGTTGCCAGTGCATTGCATAATCCAAAGGGCATCTGTCGGTAGGCGAACACTCCGTATGGACAGGTGAATGCAGTCTTGTGTTGGTCTTCTGGCGCCACAGCTATCTGGTTGTACTCTGAGTAACCATCAAGAAAGCAATAAAAAGGGTAATCGGATAATCTATCAAACATTTGATCGATGAAAGGAAGAGAAAAGTGATCCTTGCACGTGGCGTTGTTTAAGGCTCGGTAGTCAATGCAAAATCGCCATCCCGTGATTGGTCTTGTCGCAACTTCCTCTCCATCATCATTCTTCACTATCTGCATCCGCCCTTTCTTAGCTACTACTTGTGTAGGGCTCACCCACTTGCTGTCGGAAATCGGATATATCATGCCATGGTCTAGGAGTTTGAGAACCTCCTTCTTTACGACTTCTTGCATGATGGGATTCAGTCGTCGCTGTGCTTGTCTCTTTGGTGTGGCGTCCTCTTCAAGGATAATCTTGTGCATGCAAAGCGAAGGGTTGATCCCCTTGATATCCCCAAAGTCCATCCGATGTCGGACTTGTATTTCCGTAGAACTCGCAGTAGTTTATCTAACTCCCCCTGTGTAAGATAGGCAAAAACAATAACAGGGTAAGTATCATTAGAACCCAGAAATGCGTACCTGAGATGTGCCGGAAGCGTCTTGAGTTCCAGAATTGGTGGATCAGAGCTGAATGACGGCTTGCACAGGTTTGCATCGATCGATGAAGATGTCACGTCGATCAACGTGGACTCTGCAGCGGCATCGATCGACAAGCATGTGGCATCGATCGACGTGTGCTTTCCCCCATCTTTTTCTGGTTTGTTCCGGCAGTAATGGCTAGGCAGTGGTTCTCTTTTGGTTTCTTTTTCCCTAGTTATCTCCTCAAGCACATACAGCTCCATGACCAGATCCAAGATCTCCTCGCCTGCCTCGTCCAGATTTGTTGACGAGTACAACGAGTGTTGCAGGCAGTTCTCTAGAAAGTCTGGCTCGCTTTTGAGGGAAGCGAAGGGAGAAGACATTACTGGTTTGAAGCAGTCGATCATGTGGTATTCCTCCTGGTAGCTTCCATCGTTGTGATTCTGCATTGCTTTATAGATCGAGAATGTGACAGACTCGTTGTTCACCCGGAGTGTCAGTTTGCCGTCTCAAATGTCAATCAATGCCCCTCCGGTCTTCAAAAATGGTCTTCCAAAGATCAGAGGAATATTCTGATCTTCTTCCATGTCGAGCACCACGAAATCGGCTGGAATGATGAAATCTTTGACCTTTACGAGCACATATTCCACGATGCCTCTCGGGTAAGACACCGATCGGTTAGCCATCTGAGGTGGGATTGTTGTGGGCTTGATGTTTTCGATCTTCAACTGCTTGAAGATTGACAGCGGCATCAGGTTGATTGATGCACCTGAATCGCAGAGAACTTTCCCGAAGGTCTACCCTCCGATGATGCAAGAGATTGTGAAAGAGCCCGAGTCCTCCCTTTTGATTGGCATCTTCTTCTGAATTATGGTGTTGCATTCTTCGAACAGGTTGACCGTCTCATGCTCCAAGAAAGGTCTTTTCTGAGAGACCATGTCTTTCAGAAACTTGATATATCCGGGCATCTCTTGCAGGGCTTCGACCAATGGAATGTTGATATGCACTTTCTTCATAGTTTCCAAGAAGCGTGCATACCTCTCGTTCATCTTTGTCTTGGTAAACCGCTGCGGATATGGCAGATGAGGTTTTTTCAGTGGCTGAATTGGAGCGGACGTCGATCGATGTGGATCCACGTCGGTCGACGTGGATTTTGGTGCTGCGTCGATCGACGGAGATGATGCGTCAATCGATGGAGATGCGTCTGCGACGGCTTCATCGTTCTGCTCGGCTTCTTTCTCTACCTGCTTTGGCCCTTCATACGAATTTCCCCCTCTCAGAGTTATGGCATTCACCTGGTTCCTCTGATTTTGATTCTTTGGGTTGACCTGAGTATTGCTCGGGATTTGTCCCGACTTGTGTTGAGCTTCGAGGGCATCGGCAATCTAGCTGACCTGATTTTCTATAATCTGCACATGCTTCTGCACCTGATCAACCTTAGTGTTCACCCCCGAGATTTCTTGCTCCAGCTTGGCTACCTTATTAGTGGAGCCTTGCATGAATTTGGCCAGAATCTCCTCGAGATTAGGCTTCTTCTTCTCCACTATTGCTTCATCTTGTACGGCAAATCCCGGTGGTGGCTGCTCCGCGGCTTGAGGGTTCGCGTAGGAAAATCCAGGGTGATTCCTCGCGTGATTATAAGTAAAGGGCTAGTTATGTTGTTGATTGTGTTGCTGATATCCTCCTCGGTAGTTGTTTTGATAACCACCCCTTTGGATGAAGTTTACCTCAGCACCATCCCCCTCAGGTGGAGCTTGCACTGTCTCTACTGCGGCAACTGTTTTCTCTTGCTTCAGAGCAGCAAACTCTTCCTTTAGCTTTTTCAACTCAGTTGCCAAATCAAGTTGTTCGGCAACTTTCTCCACCACTTTCTCGACCACTTTTACAGGTCGAGTTCAACTTGAGGACCACCTTTGAGTGTTGTTGGCCATCTTCTAGAAGAATTCCATGGCCTTCTTTCCGCTTTTCGTCATGATGGTGTCTCCTAGTGTGGTGTCCACCAACTTGACGGTCTTATCATTGAGTCCCTCGTAGAATGCTTCTGCCTGTTCTCCTGGTGGAAAACCATGTCCGGGGCAAGATCTCAGTAGCTCTTTGAACTGCTCCCATGCCTCACTGAAGCTCTCATCGGGTCTTTGAGCAAATATGATGATTTCCTTCGTTCTCTGCCTGATGACGTTCGGAGGAAAGAAGTTTTCCAGAAATTCATTCCGCAATTCAGTCCATGTACTAATACTTTCTTTGTCTAGTGCAGTGAACCATGACTGTGCCTTATCCCGCAGAGAGAATGCGAACAGACACATTTGGATGGCACTCTTGCTGACTCCTCCGATTTTGACAGTATTGTAGAGCATAAGAAACTTATCCAGATGTGCATAGGGATCCTCAGTAGCTCTTCCTCCGAATTGATTCTGCTGCACCATCTGCACCAATCCGGTCTTCAGCTCAAAGTTGTTGGCATTGATGCCATCTCTGAAGTCTGTCTCCCTGAACCGAGGTTTATATCGGTTCTGCATGGCCTCCTCTTATTCGTCATCATCAGATTCCTCTGGTGGATTTGGGTTGTCATCCTCTTCATTATCGGGATTATCTTCAAACAGTGGGTTACGGCGAAGATCCCTTCCATTCGGATTGTTCCTCTCGAGGTCTCTTTCCAGATTTAGCTGTTGGATTTGTGCCCTCATAGCTTGAACTTCTTGGAGAAGCACAGCTTGCTCCTCTGCAATTAGCATTGGTGGAGGTGGTTGAACAATTGGCGGTGGTACGCTATCTTCCATCGCTTGATTACTCGAGCTTTCCTGAGCACGCTTATTCATTCGGATTTTCTGCAAGTCGCTTCAATGTTCGGGTAATAATAAAGCGGGTCCTTTCCTCTAGCTCTCGTACTCATGCACTACCTATACAGCAAAGGGGGTAGTGAGGTAAAATGAAAATAAAACGAAACAAACTGAATTTGAAAATATTAGATTTTGGAAAAAAAAATAACGAGTGTCGATCGACGGCTATTAGCGTCGATTGATGTGGAAAGAAAAACTGCATCGATCGACGTGGATGTCACGTCGATCGACGTGTACGATGAAAGGTACAAAAATTCAAAGAAAAGTACAAAAATTACAGCCTAAATCAGTATTTCGATCACAGATTTAATAGTAAGATTATTATTTCTATTCACTCCCCGGCAACGGCGACAAAATTTGATCACTAAATTATTTAACTAGCGACTTAGAAAAGCTAATAATATAGCGGCAAATGAAAATTATCGATCCCACAGGGAATGAAATAACGAAAAAACTTAAGTACTAAACCACAAGTTCTCAAAACACTGGTTAGGGAAAATCAAATTTTGGGTTTTGTTTATTTCAAAAATCGTAATACTTGCGAGTTAAAATTAAACAAGAAATTGAAATACTTTTGATGAAAGATTATGAGAAGTACAGATTCCAGGGATATCTACCTATCAAGTATGACATGTAAGAGTAAATTGATTAATTCCCAATTTAATTCCTCTTCGTAGTGAAACATCAGAAAAAGTATTATGAACTTCTTTGTTGGACAATTCATAAAGTAGATTAATTAATTACCTATCTCCGCTCGGTCTCAAGATCAATTAATTAACTCCAAAAATCTACAAATTTATTCCTATAATTTATCTCCTTCAGTTACGACAAGAAATCAAATTATATTGTGAAAATCTCTTTCCATTGAAAACCATTACAGTTACGTCTCAAGTAATCAACTAATTAATCCTAAGATATGGCCAGCAAACTCAAGATTATGACTAAACACAGATTTCACAAAATGATAATTCTAAACCCTAGAATCTGAGAAGGAAGTTAGTTACACATATTCATAGCAATATTCATCATAGAAAAATAAAACCTGAATTGCATAAAAACTTGGGTCTGAATGTCTTCCCACAAAAATTTTGTCTTCAAACATAAACTCTAAAAACTCTGGGAAATCTTCTAAATTCTTCAACTCTAAAATCTCTTAATTGCTATAATGATTTCCACCCTTAAATTCGAATTTTACATGGCTATTTATAATAATGAAAGATGTATCAAACTGCATCTAGGATTAGATATGGCTCTATCTTCAAATCAGGTTCAGATTAGGGAATCCCGCAGTCACGTCGATCGTGGGAGATCAGCGTCGATCGATGCCTTTGGAGTACCCTCGTCGATCGATGCCACCTTGCGTCGATCGATGTGGGCTTGTTTCTGCACGTCGATCTCTCATTTTCTCTCGTCAATCGCTGCTCCCAAATGTCTGTGTCGATCAACGTGCCCTAGCGTCGATCAACGTGGACCTGGCATTTCGAGCACTTTTCTGTTTCTTCCCTGTTTTTGACTAAAAACCTGCATGATTCATCAAACACGACATTACGAGCACAAAAGCCAATCCATGCACGAAAAAGACTCTAAAAACAATCTGAACATCACTCAATCAGTCAAAGAACAACTAGATAAGTTGGTAAAAATACTAACTTATCACTGATCTAATTGAACTAGCTAGAATTACACACTTAGTGTAATCAGCAAACTGCGTGGATTGTGGTTGTGTGTGATATGTTCTTGTGTGATTGCTTGATATGATTGTGTGAATGTGCTACGTTCTTATCTGACAAAGGGCTTGATAGCCATTTACTTGTTACAAATTGAATAATCGAGTAATACCCTAGATATTTTGAGGGGGAACATTTAGGAATCATACTGAGTCTACGAGAGTTGAGATGCTGAGAATAGACTTGATATAATTTTTTTTATAATCTCAGTAATCAACTTTCCCATGATCAGTTAGTATCAAAGTTCAGGATCGAGGCTTTGATCACACCAAAAAGGGGGAAATTGTTAAGAATATTGTTAGAAATAATAAACCCCTTGGTTGTCAATGTTTTTGTAATTATGTTTTGGTGCATCAAAGCTCAAGCTAAGCAATAGGCGATCTAGTTTCTAGCAACTTATAATCGAGTCAAATATAAAAGTTCTGTATAGGAGATATATACTCGAGTTGTAATAGAACTAGAAAAGAAGAATAAAAAATGGTGAAAGAATCATCAGATTTGATGATTGCTGAAGATCGTTGAAGAAGACAAGTGAAGGCTAGCAAATACAGTGGAATGCTGAACGAACTCAAGAATGCTGAAAATGTAACTCCAGCAGAATACAAAGATCTTAGCAAAGACAGCTGAGATGCCAGCCGTGTGCCAACAACCAACAAATGCTCTACAACAATCAAGAGAAATATCAAAGTCGTAAATCAGTAGGATCCAGATCACAAGGAAACCTAACGAATCATAGAGTAGAACAATCATTAGACATAATGTAGGTTTCAAGTTTAAACAAAAAGATCCATTCTGACAAAGACGACCACATATAGAAGCTACGCCAATCATGGACGAGGAGAGTTGAAGAGTCTCTGACTACTACAGAAAAAGGAAGAACGTAGATAGGCGAGCAATGCCTTTGAGTCTAACGGATAAGATTCAAAGTTTGATTCAAAGGGGGAACAAAGAACGTAGATAGGTGTCATCCCAAGTTGATTCAAAGGTTCGCGAAAATTAACATTCACAGAGAAAGCTAAAGAAGATCGAAACACTCTCTACACTACGCGAACTCAATCGAACTAGTACGTGATTGAAGCTTTTCATAAGCTATCATACTTGAAGCTCGAGACCTCAGAAGTGCAACTTCTAAGGTTGATATTGGGATTCTTTCTAATCCTAAAAAGAATCTAGCAGTCACGCAAGCGTGATTCTTACGGGCCAACACAAGGATAGGTTCTAGGAAGAACTATAAAACTCTCAACAGTCGACATCCAATGAGAAGGGAGGTTTATCCTCACTCTACGAAGCGACAAGGTGAAGATTGAAGACCGAGGTGCTTGAAGGGGCGCGCTGACTGATCACTGTAATTTCTACAGATAATTTGCAAAACAGTGGCAAATAAATTTATAAGAGTACCCTAAGGTTGTCGAACCTAGATGAATTGTATAACGAAATTATTTCATGTACTAGCCATGATCCTAGAATCTATTGTTTGAGTAAACGGAAAATCAGGGGTTTTGAGTTTAAAAAGTACAGATAGCAATGCGGAAAATTTAAGAGTTTGGGAAATCAAATTAAAGGGACACAAACTCTAGGGCGAACTATCAATCAAAATACATATCAAATAATTAACTAGCATTGGTGGGAAATCATAGTATATTATAACTTCTTGGTCAGACAATTATAGCCTAGGTTACTACCATGTGAATGTATATGCTTTGTCGGCCTCAATAACACAATACTAATCAACCTTTTATAATTCCTCAGATTAACCCTACAATTACTATCTTCCCCTAAGTCAAATATTCTAATTGTATTCGAATTCCTTTTCCTGTTATTAATTTTCTCTTTTTAATCCTTCAATTAACAACTATAAACCTAGAATCAATTTTATCTTTCGATCTTGTTAATTTTAAATCCTAATAATTCAAACAGGAATTCAAAACCAAGCAATTCAATGTTAATCAATTAAACATGCATTTGATTGATATTCATTGCCCTAGAACCCGCTAGGGTTTCTAGCCACTCATAGCAGATAGAAAACCAAAACAAAACATATTATTAAAGTGCATAAAGATAACTTACAAGAAAATAAAGGTTTGTGCTGGAAAATAAAGGATGATGAATGCTTCAAAGGTCCAAGGCTGAATGAATATATGATAAAAAACGAATTTACAAGGCTATTTATAGGAGTGGATGTGTATCCTATCAAGTCTAGGGCTGGAAATCCAATTTGATTCAAATTTAATCAAATTTTGATAGATTGAGGCGTGCATCGACCGAGGTGTATGTGCATCGATTGACGTGCGTGTTCGTGCATCGATCGAGGTCGACTCTTCGTCGGTCGAAGTCGAATTCTTATCTCCTCGCCCCTTCTGCACGGTCTCACGGTTTTGGCCATAACTCTCACTCCTGAACTTTGATTGACCCGATTCCAGTTGCGTTGGGAAGCTAACTCAAAGCCCTTTCCAATGCCATGTGCCAATAGCCTGAATTCCTTGTGTGGAGGAACCCTTAACTGCTACTTTTGCACGTCACTGCTTTCAGAACGGTTTTCCAATGAAAGTAAGCCTAAAAACTGCAAAAATACACCATGACAAGCGTAACACCACATATAATAGACTCATGCATGAAATATATATATAAAATCAACAAAAATATATAAAATAATAGAAAATACTATAGATAAGTGAGTGAATTAATGAACTTATCATACCCCCAAACTTGAACGTTTGATTGTCCTCAATCAATAGACAAGAAAGAATTAAAAGATCAGGTAATTAGAGTGCAATGCCTCACAAGATTCATCACAATCAAGGGTAAAAAATCCACTATCCACAAGCATTTTGAAAGAGACGGAAAATCCATTAATAGTGGAAGAACTCACAGGAAGTGTATCGCTAAACTCTCAAGTGTATAGGGTAAAGATGAAAGCATTCAACACATGTATGAATGAATTTCTACCATAGGCTTGCAAATTTTCTACTATCTCCATTGCTAAAATGCGCACACAAGTCTAGAATAAAAAATGACTTTTAATAGGTTGTAACTTAGGCTTTTTCTGAGGGGTAGGAAAATTTGGCCAAGTGATAAAAAATAAACTGAGTTAATTACTCACATTAAATCTCAACCCACCATCTAACTTCATCCACCTCATCTCCTCATATATATCAACAAAACACAATTTTTTCTAGCTTATTTTGAATCTCTTATGCTCTTCCATACTATTTTTTTCTTTTTCTTTCATAGAGCTTATGAGAATTCTAATTATTATTTGTGTTTTTTTGCACACATCTTTTTCACCACTAATTTTTCATTTCTTATCTCGAATCACTTTCAATTCACCCCATATACCACAACTCAAGACACGAGTAAGACAATACTTTCTTAATCTCATAGACAAAGAAAGAAATTTGTAAAGGCTCAAAGTGGCTAACTAGGGAAAATTTCCATGTGAAGGGACAATGTTTAGGAAATTGGGCTAACAAAGATGGCCTAAGATAATTTCCTAAACTTGTGCACTCTAATGCAGTCTCAACAAAGAAAATAAGCAAGTTCTAGAGAAATTAAAACACACATCAAATAAAGCTAGGCTCAAGTCTCACACAAGGGTTTAAAAATTTCTTCCACAATTAACTTCAAATCAGCTCAATCAACATGCTAGTATAAGTTTCAAACTAACCCTATCACGCAGTATTCTACATTCGTAGGCATCTAATCACAATCCCTATCAATTCAAACTCAACCATCAATCAATTCTAATCTCATAATCTCATTAATGTTTATGTCAAAGCTAAAAAATTCCCCCACACAATAGAATAAAACTTAAAAACATGCAAATGCAAAAATTAAAATACTGAAAGCGAAAATAAAGATAGAATATTCCTCCTTTTGTCCACATCCCCCAAACTTATTTCCAACTCAAGAGTGGGAAAAAGTTTGAGAATAAGACAAAAGGGAGGAATAATGCCTGGTAGTTGATCTCAGACATCAACTTTTTATCCCTGGAGGCTTCGGAACTCGTGCGGCGTAAATTTGGGCGGCAGGCATGATAAGCTCATTATTTTAGTCGCTTATCCATATTATTTTCAACTATTTTATGTAGTTTTATTGAGTTTATACATATATTATGTGCATGAGTCGATATTTGGTGGTGTTATGCGGGTTATGGTGTGTTTTCACAGTTTTTAGGCCAAAATCACCGGAAAACCGTTCCGAAGGCAGTGACGTGCAAGAGTAGCAGTGAAGGATTTCTCCACACAAGGAATTCGGGATATTGGCCCATGGAAATGGATAGAGCTTTGAGTTAGCTTTCCAACACCACTGGAATCGGGTCAATCGGAGTTCGGGAGAGGAAGTTATGGCCAAAACCGTGAGACCGCGCAGGAGGACGCCAAAGAAAAAAAAGCGTCATCGATCAATGCTTGCTTGGCGTCGATCGACGTAAGTCTGGCGCGGGAATTCTATCAAATTCGAGATATATCATATCTTTAGCCCTAGATTTGATAGGATACACCTTCCCCTCTATAAATACCTCCTTAAATTCGATTATTAGACATCACCATTCATATTTTTCAGTTCTCTTTTCATATTTTCATTCTGCAATTTAGTTTTTGGAGTTTGGAGACTTGGGGAACAAGAAACCCTTTTATTTTCTAGTAAGTTCTTTATGTTTATGCAATTTAATATGTTTTCTGTTGGATTTCTATCTGCGATGAGTGGCTAGAAACACTAGTGGGTTCTAGGGTTTGAATATTATTATGGATGCATGTTAGGATTAATTAATTGGGTTCATGATTCCTGTGTTTATTTCATAATTCTAGTTTAATTCAAGGACCGAGAGGTGACGATTAATTTAGATGTCTAGCTATTGATAGAAGGACCGAGAGGTGAATATTAATAGTGGGATTAGGAATGCATGATACATCTACAATATCCAAACAGATGTACTAGATTGTAGGAATTAAACTGATTTGCTTATCGGATTGACTAATTTGGTGTATTTGAGACCGAGCGGAGATAATCACTAATTAGTAATCTAGGTTATATTTGCCAAACAAGGAAATATAGCATTCTTGCAGTATTCCACCTGTTAAATTAATTGATTCCTACATGTTATCCATAATAAGACTTCTTCCCTAGAATCTGTGCCTCTTTAATCTGATTTCACAACCTTTAATTTTTCGTATTGTTCTCTTTAGTTTTATAAAACCAAAACCTGATTTCGATTCACTCAAACAATAGATTTTAGAACCATAATTAGTACATAAGGTATTTTCCCCACACAATTCCCCTGGATCGATAACCTTAGGGTTTACAAATTTATTTGCCACTGTTATTATAATTAATCTGTTAGAAAAAGCATTGACCACGACACTTCGCATCGATCGACGCAGGCTTGCGTCGGTCGACGAGAAGCCTTCTTGTCAAATCCTTCCACGGGTCGAAGTATAACACTTTGCCGGTCTCGACTTCGATCGATGCCAGGTTGCGTCGATCGAAGTCGAGCAATCCTCGCTCTTTCTTCTTTTTTATATGCTGCAAAACAAAGTTAGTGAAGACAAAATTCAAAAATAAAAAAAATAAATGCAAAAATGCAAAAATAAAAAAAATGGAAAATACTGAAAAGGTTGAGTTACCTCTGAACAAGTGCTTTGTTTAACGTTGTAGCTCGACGATACCTCGTATCAAAACCAGGGAGGTCGGGCCCAGACTCTCCGACCCTTGGCGTCCACCATGTAAATTTTGCGGTCCTTGATGATGGTAGTGAGCTCAGACAGAGGAGGCTTAGTTGATAATACACCCCCTCGTTCCCGCGCTCCCAGTCTATAACATCGACTTCTTCTTCTTCGGACTTATCCTCTTCAGTGGTGGTGATCTAGTTGCACTCCGCCTTTCTCTTGCTTTTGTCGATCACGAAGGTGATCTTCTCGTCATTGGCCCGGAGTGTTATCTCACCGCCTCGGCAGTCAATGAGTGCGACACTAGTATCGAGAAACTCACGCCCCAGTATCATGGGCATATTCTCGTCCTCCTTCATTTCGTGTACCATGAAATCTGCTTGGAAGATTAGATGGCCTACTCGAATGAGCACATCTTCCAGACTTCCCTTTGGGCGGGATACAGTACGATCCGCCATCTGCAGCGTAATAGTAGTGGGCCTCATTTCTCCGATGTTGAGGCGCTTGTAAATAGAGTACGACATCAGATTGATACTAGCTCTAGTATCGCACAATACTCTCTCGAATGTATGTCCTCCAATCTCCACCGGGATAGAGAAGCATCCAAGGTTGCTTCTCTTGATGGGCACCTGCTTTTGCAGTAGCTGGCTGCATTGCTCGTGGATCTTCACAATTTCGTTCTCCACGAACTATTTCTTCCCACTCATCAGTTTTTGGAGGTACTTCATGTACCCCGGGATCTCCTTCAGCACCTTAATTAGCGGAATATTTATGCTAACCTACCTCAAGTTCTTCACAAATCTCGCAAACTTGGAATCATCCTATTGCTTCGCAAACCTCTGAGGGAACGGCATAGGCGGGAAAAGATCTTCAAATTCGCTAGAATTTTGCCCGAGGTGGGCCTCGACTTTGACCGACGCGGGGGCACCTCGGTCAATGTCAATTTTCGTGTACTTTGATTGACGCCAAATGCGTCGATTGAAATCTAGCCTTCATTGTCGCTCGATTCTTCACCAACCTCCTAGACTTTGATCGATGTAGGACGTATGTCGATCGATGTCGAGCGTCTAGTGGCGCAATTTTGCGCCTCTTTAGCTTCAGACTCATCCCGAACCATCTCGGGACCCTTGTAACTCATCCCAAATCTCAGTGTGAAAGCTTTGCATTCTTTTTGAACCCTTGGGTTCACTTCAGATGTGCTCGGCAGTTGTCCTTGCTAGTTGTGAGCCCCAATAGTGTTGGCGATTTGACTGACCTGCGTTTCAATAGGAGAAACCATGGTGTTCCTCGGTGGATATTGATATCCCCCATTCCTTTGCTGGTGCTGGTAGGGGTATCCCCCTCTATTCAGATAGCTCACCTCCGCAGGAGCTTCGGGTTGCACCTATGGAACCGCAGCAGTAGAAGCTCCCGCAGACAATTTGTCCAAATCCTCTCTCAGCTTCTCAACCTCAATTTTGAGAGGATCTTCAGTCTCCATTTTATCCACAACCTTAATTAGAGGCCTCCTTGGGTTTGCCCATTTTTTGAGTGTGGATCGCCATCTTCTTAGAAAGCTTCAGTGATTTCTCTACAGATTTGCTCATGATGGACCCCCCAACAACATTGTCAATGGACTCTTGAGTCCTCTCGTTCATCCCCCGGTAGAAGATGTGAGCCTGCTCCTTCACATCGACTTCATGACCGGGGCAACTCCTGAGCAGTTCATTGAACCTGATCCATGCTTCAAACAGTGACTCGTCCACCCTCTGATGGAATTATAGAATCTCTATCTTCCTCTGAATGATGACAGAAGGTGGAAAGAAGTTTGAGAGGAATTCAGCTCTCAATTCCTCCCAAGTCCGGATCCTGCTGTAGTCAAGTTTAGTGAGCCAAGATCGGGCTTTATCCCTCAGTGAAATGGGAACAGCCTTAGTCGAATCACATCCTGCCTGACTCTATTTTGCTTGATGGTGTCACAAACTTCCACAAATATTTGCAGTTGTGTATAGGGATCCTCCATAGCTCTACCGCCAAACTGGTTATGCTGAACCATCTGAATCAGCCCGGTTTTGAGTTCAAAATTATTAGCATCAATGCCAATATTGAATCCCTCATTGCCGAGTTGTGGCTTGTACTTCCTCCCCATCGCGTTCGGATCCTCATCATCCAGACGCTGTCTCTCTCCCTCTTGCCTTCTTCGTGCAGCTTCTCTTTCAATCTCTCTTTCATTTGTGAGTTGTTGAACTATCGCTTGCATCTGGTGCATCTCCCGAATGAGAGTCAGAGTAACCCCCGCTGTAAGCTGTCCATCAGTGTTCTCCAGTGGGGGCATATTTGGGTCAACCTCCTGTGGGTTTTGAGCTTCCAGTGGATCCATCATTTCCTTCTGATTTTTCTTTCGGCACGAAGTTCCTATCTCAGGGTTGAAAGCTTCAAGCGGCTTCCCTTGCGACCTAGTGTTCATGCACCGCCTGAAACAGAAATTAGGCAAAAATCAGCTCGACGTTGATCAAGACTGGTGGGTGTCGATCGACGCATGTAAGTTCTTGACATTGATCGACGCGGGCGGGTGTCGATCGAAGTCGAGACGAAAACACACACACGCACAAGAAATAATAAAAAAAGTACAACTCAATCCAATTAATCCTAGAATGAACTAGTAACAAAATAATATCTAACAAGTCCACGACAACGATGCCAATTTGATCACTGTAATTTCTACAGATAAATTGCAGAACAGTGTCAAATAAATTTATAAGAGTACCCTAAGGTTGTCGAACCCAGAGGAATTGTATAACGAAATTATTTCATGTACTAGCCATGATCCTAGAATCTATTGTTTGAGTAAACGGAAAATCAGGGGTTTTGAGTTTAAAAAGTAAAGATAGCAATACAGAAAATTAAAGAGTTTGGGAAATCAAATTAAAGGGATACAGACTCTAGGGTGGACTATCAATCAAAATACATATCAAATAATTAACTTGCATTGGTGGAAAATCATAATATACTATAACTTCTTGGTCAGACAATTATAGCCTAGGTTACTAGCATGTGAATGTATATGCTTTGTCGGCCTCAATAACACAATACTAATCAAACATTTATAATTCCTCAGATTAACCCTACAATTACAATCTTCCCCTAGGATAGATATTCTAATTGTATTCGAATTCTTTTTCCTGTTATTAATTTTCTCTTTTCAGTCCTTCAATTAACAACTATAAACCTAAAATAAATTTTACCTTTCGATCTTGTTAATTCTAAATCCTAATAATTCAAACAGGAATTCAAAACCAAGCAATTCAATGTTAATCAATTAAACATGCATTTGATTCATATTCGTGGCCCTAGAACCCGCTAGGGTTACTAGCCACTCATAGCAAATAGAAAACCAAAACAAAAAAATATTATTAAAGTGCATAAAAATAACTTACAAGAAAATAAAGGTTCGTGCTGGAAAAAAAGGATGATGAATGCCTCAAAGGTCTAAGGCTGAATGAATATATGATAAAAAAACGAATTTACAAGGCTATTTATAGGAGTGGATGTGTATCCTATAAAGTCTAGGACTGGAAATCCGATTTTATTCGAATTTAATCAAATTTTGCTAGATTGAGATGCACGTCGACCGAGGTGTATGAGCATCAATCGGCACGCATGTTCGTGCATCGATCGAGGTCAATTCTTCGTCAGTCGAAGTCAAATTCTAATCTCCTCGCCCTTTCCGCGCGGTCTCACAGTTTTGGCCATAACTCTCACTCCCGAACTCCTATTGACCCGATTCCAGTTGCATTGGGAAGATAACTCGAAGCCCTATCCATTTCTATGCGCCAATATCCTGAATTCCTTGTTTGGAGGAATCGTTCACTGCTACTTTTGCACGTCACTGCTCTCGGAACGGTTTTCCAATGAAAGTGAGCCTAAAAACTGCAAAAACACACCATGACAAGCGTAACACCACATGTAATAGACTCATGCATGAAATATATATATAAAATCAACAAAAATATATAAAATAATAGAGAATACTATAGATAAGTGAGTGAAATAATGAACTTTTCACTGACCAGATGGAGGAGCTGCTCAACGTTAGAGATCAGACCTGACCTTATACTCAATCTTTTAATGAAATTTCAGTCAGAGGACTGAAGAGTGGATGTAGAACAGTTGTTCGAACCTCTATAAATCGTTGTATCTCTTTTACTGCTTTCATTCGTTATTGTGTAGCTGTGCATGCTTGAAACTCAACACACCAAGTGTTGTGGTATAATCTATAATTAACTTAACGAATATTCAAGCTTAAACACATTTTATAAACACTTACTAAGTCGAGACCTTAGTAAGATAAGTGCAAGATCGTATTAATACTTTCGCTGGATATAAAAACAATTTTTAGAAGTAAAATTTGGTTATTTTAACAAAAAAAACATGTTGATTGAGACATGTTGATGAAAATTAAAAAGTGTCGATCAATTTTTTCCTTTTTTGTAATGTGGAATCTGAACTTCAATTTTAAAAAAATAATAAAAATGTTAAAAAAAACAATTAGAAGGTCGGTGCCACGTGTGGTCGACGCCAATGTTACGAAACCGACCACTGACACCGACCTATGTGTCATAATTTTAAAAAATCAAAATTATGGCCACGTCAGTCGGCATCGATGCCACGTTGGTTGATGCTTGCGACACCGACTAACGTGGCATCGAGCCACGTAGGTCGGTGGCGAGGTCGGTGTCTTATACATGACACCAACCGGACCCCATTTTGAAAAAAAAAAAATATAAAACGGTCCCAAATTTTTTTTCTTGCCATTCCCTTTCGACTCAGCTGTCGACTTGTTCACAACACAGCCAAAAATTTCTTGCCATTCACGGTCGGCATCACAAATCGACCAACTACTTCAATTAAATTCCGCACCAATGGCCGCCCATAATGAGGTAAATATTTTCAACAATTTTCATCCATTTTAACCCGATTAATCTTGTAATTTTTCTTTAATGTTTTTTTGTTGTGGAACCTGCGAAAATTATGTGTAAATTTCATGGAGTTGTTTGAATTGTGTTGAACAATGTGTTATTATTTAGTTTGATTGATTAATTTAGGTACCCAAACATAATTGGTGGTGTATTCTTTGCAAAATTAGGTCAAAATCGAATTGGGGAAAAATTAGGGCTAAAAGAATTTCATGAAGTAGTTTGAATTGTGTTAAATAATGTGTTATTAGATTTAGTTTGATTGATTAATTTAGGTACCCAAACATAATTGATGATGTAAGCTTGACAAAATTAGGTCAAAATCGATTTGGGCAAAAAAAATTAGGGCTAAAAAAATTAGTGTTAAATTATGATTTCGGGAAAATTATGTTATTAGTACCTAATTAGGAAATATTATAAAAATAGGGCTAAATTAATATATAAATTAATTTTAAATTAATATTTTAATGTGAATTAGGGATAATTGAAACCTTAGATTTTATTTAGGTTCTATTAGATGCTTATTTGGTTTTAATTAAATTAATTATGTTGTGGATGTTTATTCTTGTATAATTTGGTCTTATTTAATTAATTTATTGTAGATGCTTGATTAGGTTGAATTAGATCAAATTAAATTAATTTATTAATTTTCATGTTATTTTTTTTTATTAAATTAATTGTGTTGTGGATGCTTATTTAGGTATATTTAACTTTTATTAATTTAATTTATTGTAAAGTAGTGGTAACGGAAACCGTTACACCGTGGTGTGAAACACCTAATTAAGTAATGCGTGTGACATGAAAGTATTATTGTATAACACGTGAGAATTCCGTGAACTACGATGGATAACCGTAGTTATATTTAAAGTAATGGTAACAACAACTATTACACCGTGATGTGAAACACCAATTTAACTAATGCGTGTGATATGAGAGTATTATTGTATAACACGGTAGAATTCTGTGAACTAATTAATCATATGTTGAATTATTTTTAATATCAATATTGCTACTGAATTGTTTCGTGTTAATAATCATCTTAATTCGTTTTGTGCAAGATGAGATGAATAAAAATCTTTGGAATATTTGTAATTAATTAGATGTTGAATAATATGTGTAGGTTGAGTGGATTAGGCCTGCTTTTCGTGGTTTAACCACGAAGGTGACGTTATCCACGAAGACCACAGTATTGAAGGGGATTGCATCTACCTTAAAGTTATTAGGGGGGACGACTTGGTTAATCAGTTTAGGGATGGACCCTTTGGTTCTCTTTTAGTTTGGGAAAATAATGGTCCTAGTGTTTCCGCTCCTTTAGTACAGCTCTTAAGTTACCAAATTAAGAGCCATGATCATGATAATACATTGCTATTCTTAGTTGGTGGGAACATGATTCATTTTGGGGCGACTGAGTTTGCACTGGTCACTGGTTTGGGTTTTGGGACCTCTGCCTTTGATCCTTGTTCTGATGATTATAATGTTCCTTCTAGATCATCTATTTTTAGAAAATTCTGTGAAAATAAGCAACTGACAACAAATGATCTTTTTAAGAAGTTTAAGGAGTGTACTGTACATCGTGAGGATCACTTGCTTTACTTGAGGGTCGCCAACATATTAGCTTGTTGGTGTTTTGGGTTGGGGTACCATGATAAGCGGTTAGTTGAGGGGTGGTTATATGTCTTAGTGGAGGAATTGAATCGATGGAAGGCTTTCCCGTGGGTAGGGGTGGGAAAAAATACCGAAATATCGATATACCGTGCATATCGTATCAAAAAATATCCAAAATACCAAAATTTTGATATACCGTTATTAACAGTATGATATCATACCGTACTGAAAATTAACGGTACGATAACGGTATGAGAATCTACATATCGGGGTATACCGTCTATATACCGTACCGAAAATATAATAATTCTACTTTATTTTATATTTTAGATAATTATTAATAGTAGTATTAAATTATGAATGAAAATGATTTATATGAGTTATAAACTTATAGTTAATTAAAAATTACAGATTTTAAATAAATATTTTCGATATGGTACGGTACGATATATCATAATATCTTGGTTTGGTATAATTTGGTATACCGTAAAGTTTCGCTACGATATGATATACTAAAATATCAATACTACAAAGATTTTCATTTTATATCATACCGAGATTTCGGTATATTGAACTTCGGTATACCGAATGTTTAAGTACGGTATTGGTATGAAAATTTTCATATCGTTAATTTTGATACGGTATACGGTGCGGTACAATATTTTCGGTATGTCGTACCGACCCACCCCTACCGGTGGGGGGCTTATTCCTGGGAGTCTTTACTACACTATATTTCAGTTATGCCTTCGACTAGAGACTGAGATGACTTGAGCATGATGAGTATTCATGGGCCTGTTTGGGCATTACATGTATTATAGTAATTTAAAAACCATGGCTTATGAATTATGATATAGATATTGTAGAGTTAACATTAATGTTTTTGTAGGTATGGGCCTATGAGGCCATTCCGGAGTTGGGACTTGCATGTTGCACCCTCACTAATCCTCAGGCACTTCCACGGTTTGCTAAGTGGAAGTTTGGAAAAGTAAATGTAGATAAGTGGGGGTCGTGGCAAAATTTCTTTGCAAGAGATGAGGTATTATACAAATTTGTTGTCTTGTCACAA
>JAPKLW010000003.1:686803-706108 GCA_026898455.1 Plectranthus barbatus
TTTACAAATACATCCTAAGGGAGAGTTTAGGAATAATTTCCCAACAAGCTTGCAGTGGGAACTCTTGTGCTATTAGTAGAAAACATTTGTATTTTATTTATCAAGAGGTTTTCAATGCATTTGTTTTCAAAGTTCTGCATGTATGTTCTTATTTAAGATCATATTTTTGCTCTCAATCCCTTAACTGGTCCGAATTTTCCTGAGTGGAGATATTGCATTGAGTATATCCTCCTGTCTAAGCAACACATGTTCTTACTTACTATGAAGCCACTTGCCCCACGTTACCATAAAGTCTCTAGATGTGAGAAGGAATTCTATGACAGATGGGTGGTATCTGAAGATTTAACTATAAGTGAATCTCGGATAACATGTCTAGAGAATTGAAGCTCAAGTACATGGGCTATTGTAGCTCTGTTGCGATCTGGACTGACTTAGTGGCTACGTATGGCGAAGTGGAACGAATTGTCAGCCATGATCTCATGAAAGACCTTGTCTGTAAGAGAATGGCTGATGGTAGTTCGGTGACATTACATGTGATGATGTTGGATAACACCATGAATCGGTTCACACGTAGAGGTGGATGTATCAGTGATTGGGCTAAGATCGATATAATCCTGAACTCATTACCGCTTTCATTCTATGACATCAAGAAGGATATATCTAAGAGAAGCGAGTACTCTTTTTAAGAGTTGCTTACTGATCTCCGGGCAGAACAGTCTTTCGTACCTTCATGGAATTTTGAGTTATCGGATTTTGTGCACAGTCTGAACACATTGAAAGATGTGGTTTATACTGGATATAAGAATCTGATTGATTGTAGAAGACGTGAAAGGAGATCTAATGAGATGAAGAGGGTTGGTGTCACTTCAAGCAAGAACGCATGCGGAAGCAAGGGACAAGGTGCATCATTTGCATTTGTAACGGAAACATGTTTAGCATCGGTTTCTACTCATTCGTGGGTAGCGGATACTGGAGCTACTGATCATATTTGTTACATCTTGCAGGGGTTCACACCGAGGAAGGTGCTGAAGAATGACGAGGTTACCATCTCGATGGGGAATGCAACACAAGTGAGTGCAGCTGCCATCAGAGATTTCACCTTGTACTTTGATGATTATGTTTTGACTTTGAGAGACGTTTTATATTTGCTGGATTTTCGACAGAACCTTGTTTCAGTTTATAAACTTTATGTAGATGGATATTCAGTTATTTTTTATAGTGATGTTTTTATCATTGGTAATAACGGTGTTATCTGTCGTGGGATGCTGAATAACGCTCTCTATGTTATTAACTGTAATCATAAGTCTTCTGCATGTATTGCATGTAACTCATCCGAAATTGATAATCCTAGAAAGAGAAAACTTACTTCTTCTGACGAGGATATTACATATTCATGTCACTTGAGACTCGGTCACATCAGCTTGAAGCGGATTCAGCGACTTGCAGATGACGATACATTGGACTTAGTCCGGCCTGTACATTATCAAGTCTGCGAATCCTGCATCGAGGGCAAGATGTCTTCTAGGCCTTTAAAGGCTAGTCAATCTCGAGCAGAAGAAGTGTTTGAATTGATCCATTCTGACTTATGTGGGCCTATGTCCACACAGGCTCGTGGAGGTTATGAGTACTTTGTCACTTTTATTGACGACTACTCAAGATATGGATATGTTTACCTGCTTCGCTACAAGTCTGAATGCTTTGAGAAATTCAAAAAGTTCAAGGCTGAGGTAGAAATGAAGGTCGGGAAAACTATCAAGTCACTGCGATCTGACTGCGGTGGTGAATACCTCAGTAATGAGTTTCTGCAATATTTGTCAGATCACGGGATTACATCCCAGTGGACTGCACCAGATACTCCCCAGCAAAACGGTGTAGCTGAAAGAAGAAATAGAATTCTTTTAGAGATGGTAAGATCAAATGATGAGCTATGCAAACTTACCCATTTCGTTTTGGGGATATACATTGGAAAAATTGGCTTACGTATTGAATGTGGTGCCTTCTAAATCGGTTCCTAAAACACCTGTTGAGCTCTTCATTGGTCGCAAACCGAGTTTGTGCAAGTTCAGAGTATAGGGTTGTCTGGCACACGTGTTGACAAAGGAATCTGATAAGTTAGAAAGCTGGTCCAAAGTAATGTTGTTTATAGGGTATCCCAGGCAAACAAAAGATGGTTACTTTTACTGTCATGAGAGTCAGAGAATCGTTGTTAGCACAAATGCTAGATTCTTGGAGGACGAGTGTGTGAGAAACAACAAGTCAAGGAGTGATATCGTTCTTCAAGAAATTGAAAACGAGAATGCGGATCCAAGGGAAGGGGAACGTGCGAATGTGGGTGCACCTGCGAGAGGTTCAGCACCATAGGCGCGTTCTTCAGTGCAAAGTGCAGAACCACAAGTTACTGCACCTACTGCTAACATAGCACCGATGCATCATTGCAGTGGGAGAGTTATTTTTCAACCGGAAAGGTATATGTTCGTGGGTGAGTCTTCGGACTTGAGCCCAGAAGACGGACATGAGGACTCTGACCCGTTGACTTACGAAGAGGCAGTGCAGGACAAGGATGTTGAAAAATGGCGTGTGGCCATGGATTCTGAGATTGAATCCATAAATACTATGGATGTACACCAGAAAGCTTAGCTGCCGGATGACTTTAGAGCCATAGGGTGCAAGTGGGTATACAAGAGAAAGAAAGGAGCAGACGGAGAAATCACGGCTTTTAAAGCTAGGCTGGTGGCAAAGGGTTATAGTCAGAAATAGGGCATAGACTATGACGAAACCTTTTCACTCGTAGTCATGCTCATGTAGGGATTCGTGAACTGAATCACGAAGTCCGTTTGCCAAGGATCGTTAATTGGAATATCAAAAATAAATTGCTATGCCTATGAATGATCCTAGCATGCTCCTATATTATTATGCATAAGAGGGTTTATCCGGAATACCTGGATTGATGAACTCTGAAGAACGAGTGCGCGGAGATTCCTCTTGATCTTTTCCCACGCACAAAGATTTAATTTCCTAACAGATGGAGGAAATTAATCTATGAAAATAATAATGATATTTTCGAAATCAAGGAGAGAGAGAAGAAGAAAAATCCTCCTGATCTGATCTTCTGATCTGTATCCCAACTCAATCTGAATATCTGGTGAAGATTCCCTTCAGATTCCTTGCCCGGTTGAGAAGCAAAATTTCCTCCTCGTTTCTCAGATCTAGTCGATCACCACAGCTCCCAAAACCTGGTTTGCTGTGTGCAACTTATGATCTTGTGGTGTGTTGAGATCTGAGCAACTGAGGCCTATTTATAGGAAAATACTGGTCTCCTATTGGGCTTGAGTTTCATGTGCCAGACCAGGGACCAGAATGCAAAAAGCAAATAAGGCCTATCAATTAATTAATTCCCATATTCAACCCATAATATAATTAATTAATTAATATTGATTCATTCCACCAGAGAGTCAATACTGTCCTACCTATTTGCTACCACGTTTTGAGGTACGGGTTGCATAGGCTCGGTATATCCCCACATTTAAGGTTACAGACATTCGTTAATTAATTTAAGCTCTGACAAGCTATTTAATTAATTAACATCTTATATTCCTGAATCAATCCACTAAAACCTTTTCACTTATGCTTGAACTTAATCAGCCTGCAGGACTTAGCATAACGAACCTTTTGAGCTGTTCAGGGAATGTCACCATCCTATACTGGATGTGGTTACCTAGTTCCAGTACCAGACAGTCATAACACAAACTGTTATTACCCAAGATACAGATATACAAGCTCAACTAGAGCCTTTCACTGCAACTCAAAGTAACACACAATCTGCATATACTTCTCTACCTTCATTTAGGCTTAGGATCTCGTCAAGCCATAGAGATCTAGATTCTTTTAATGTCAGATAAAAGAATCGATCTCGACTTAGGTCCTTATCAATGTGTGCCCCACACCAGCATACCAAGCCATCCAAGATAAGATTCTTATTACTGCGTATGCTGCAGCCTACACTGACAGTTTATCCTGTAATTGTCTCAGCTGTGATAACTATTTATATCTCGCTAGGTTAAACGATCCATACGATCTTCCGTGATCTTCTACACACCGTATGATCTCCCTATGGATGAGATAAAAGGATAATTGCATTTGTGACACATGTTTGTTAATTCAGACAGGAGATGAACATACAACATTTATGATTCCCAGTATATTAACCAATCGACCTTGTACATAATATACCAATCATAATGCTTTCAGTATATAAATCCATCAATCTCCCACTTATACTCAAAGCATTATACAGGTGCTTTCCAGAGTATAACGCGTCTAAACTAATCTAGCTATTACATCAAACATTCTACGTGGATAGCTTTGCCCTCAGCCCAAGGTTACGTACATGCATCTCGTAGACCTTTTGAGGCAGAGCCTTTGTGAATGGATCCGCTAGATTATTTCTTGTATCAATCTTCTCTACTAGCACATCACCCCTTGCTACGATTTCTCGTATAATATGGTACTTCCTTTCATTGTGTTTTGTTGCTCTGTGAGTTCGTGGTTCTTTGAATTAGCCACAGCTCCCGAATTATCACAGTATATCGTGATTGACTTGGGCAGCTTAGGAATCACGTCCAACTCCAGAAGGAAGTTTCAAAACCATACCGCTTCTTTCGAAGCTTCAGAAGCTGCCACATATTCTGCTTCCATGGTGGAGTCCGCAATGCACTTCTGCTTTGCACTCCTCCATGATATAGCCTCACCTCCCAATGTAAACACATAGCCAGAGGTGGACTTCTTTTCGTCTCGGTCTGCCTGGAAATCCGAATCAGTATAATCCACAGGGCACAACTCCTCACACTGATAGATGAGACAATAGTCTTTAGTACTTTTCAAGTATTTGAGTATGTGCTTTACCGCGGTCCAATGCGCCTGTCCAGGGTTAGACTGGTATCTCACTACCATGCCTACAACAAAGCAGATATCTGGCCTCGTACATAGCATTGCATACATGAGGCTCCCCACGGCCGATGCATACGGCACATTCTTCATTTCATCTTTCTCCCTTTGTGTCACCGAACACTGATCATTGGAAAGATATATGCCATGCCTGAAGGGTAACAGACCTTTCTTGGCAGTTTGCATGCTGAAACGTGCAATCACAGTATCCACATATGATCCTTGAGACAAGGTCAGCATCCTCTTATTGCGCTCCCGCAATACTTCTACCCCTAGGATGTATCCTGCCTCCCCAAGGTCCTTCATATGAAACTGCTCGGATAACCACCCCTTTATGCCCGACAATACTTCCACATTGTCGCCAAATAGGAGAATATCATCTACATAAAGTGCAAGGAACACCACGCTTCCGCTGACACATAGACGGTACAAGCAACTCTCATTTGAGCATTGTGAAAATCCATAGGATTTAATCACTTCATCAAAACGCAGATTCCATGACCATGAAGCTTGTTTAAGTCCATACAGCGACTTCCTTACCTTCCAGACCAAATGTTCTTCGCTTTTCTGCACATAACCTTTTGGCTGTTGCATATAGATGTCCCTACCTTCTTCAAGGTACCCGTTTAGAAACGCGGTTTTAACATCCATTTGCCAGATTTCTAGGTCCTTATGTGCCGCTATGGCTAGGAGTATACGAATGGACTTAAGCATGGCTACCGGTGAGAAGGTCTCGTCATAGTCTACACCTTCTTTCTGACTATAACCCTTCGCCACCAGCCTTGCTTTGAAAGTTGTATTTTCACCATTCGCTCCTTTCTTTCTTTTGTATACCCATTTGCACCCTATGGCTCGACAGCCATCTTGCAAATCAGTTTTCTGGTATACATCCACAGCCGTAATGGATTCTATTTCGGAATCCATGGCAATCAGGCCTTTGTCTGCATCTTTATCAGATACCGCCTCGTCATATATCTAGGGATCGGTATCATCCAGTCCGTTTTTCGGGATCAAGTCAGAAGACTCTCCCACGAACATGTACCTTTCGAGTTGGTGGATAACCCTCCCACTGCGACGAGGCATTTGAACCGTGTCAGTAGTTGGCACAGTACGCGTTGGTCCCATACCTTGCATTAGTGGCAGTGTTGGTATAGCCTCACCTGTTGTAGGTGGATTTACCATTACACTGGGCTTTCCTGATGGAATTGCTTCTTTATCCTCAAGCTCGTGGAGGACAATTTCACTCTTGGATCTGTGGTTTCTTACATGTTCGTCGTCCAAGAATCTCGCGTTGGTACTGACAACGACTTTCTGATTCTCAGGACAATAGAAATAACCACCTTTCGTTTGCCTGTGATATCCTACAAACAACATCAGCTTACACCTACTTTCTAACTTATCAGGTTCCTTTGTCAAACTTGGCTTTCGCCCATACCCTCACTCTGTTCAAACTTGGCTTTCGCCCATACCAGAGTTCCAGAGGTGTTTTAGGAACTGATTTTGAAGGTACCAGGTTAAGCAAATAGGCCGCTGTCTCCAAGGCATATCCCCAAAATGAAATCGGCAAGCTTGCATAACTCATCATCAACCTGACCATTTTCAAGAGAGTTTTATTTCTTCTTTCTGCTACACCATTTTGTTGAGGGGTTCCTTGTGCAGTCCACTAGGATGTAATCCCTTTATTTGACATGTACTGCAAGAACTCGTTACTGAGGTATTCACCACCACGATCTGATCGTAGTGTCTTGATAGTCTTACCTAGCTTCTTTTCTACCTCAGTCCTAAACTCTTTGAATTTCTCAAAGCATTCAGACTTATGGTGAAGCAAATAGACATATCCGAATCTTGAGTAATCGTCAATGAATGTGGCGAAGTACTCATAACTTCCACGAGCTTGCGTGGACATTGGTCCACATAAGTCAGAGTGGATCAATTCCAACACATTCTCTGCTCGAGACTGACTTGCCTTAAAAGGCCTGGTCGTCATCATTCCTTCTATACAGGACTCACAGATTTGATGCGGTACCACTTGGAAAGAATCCAAGAGCCCATCGCATGCTAATCTTTTAATCCTCTTAGATTGATGTGACCTAGTCTCAAGTGCCAGAGATATGTTTGATCCTCATCGGAAGAAAACTTTCTCTTTAAATGATTATTATTATTGGATGAGTTTGCAAAATTCACGGAAAATTTATGAATACAATCAATGATATAGAGATAGTCAATCGGTTTGCCATGACAGATAACACCGTTATTACCAATGATAGAAACTCCACTATCAAAAATAACTGAATATCCATCACAAAATAACTTGGAAAATGAAATTAAGTTCCGCCGAAAAACCGGCACATATAAAACATCTCTCAAAATCAAAACATCATTTTCAATGTATAAAGTAAAATCTCCAATGGCTACTGCTGAGACTCGCTCTCCGCTGCCCAATGAGATGGTAACCTCGTCATGCTTCAGCTGCCTTGTCGGCCTGAACCCCTACAAAGTATAACAAACATGATCAGTAACTCCAGTATCCACTACCCAAGAATGGGTAGAAACCGATGCTAAACATGTTTCCGTTATAAATGCACATGACGTACCTTGTCTACCCGTGCCAAGCACTAGACAATCTACTTCACTTCGCTTGCGTTTGCATGGCCTGATGACATCCTCTGCTAAATCAGTTTCATCTAACCTTTTAAGCATTTCCTTTGCTTCAGCAACTGTCTTGTCAAAAGCTGACAAAGTTGGAGCAAATTCCAATGCCCTAAGATCAGATTCCTCTCGCATCAGGGCTAAGAGTAACTCAGGAAGAGTAAACTCGCGCCTGGTACCGAGGGACTTGATGAAATCATCATAAGAATCAGAGAGAGAGTGCAGGGCAATGTTTATTTCTGCCCGCTTACTGACTTGTCCACCTCTCTTTCTGTACTTTCTCATAATCCTCATCATACTGATAAAGTGCAGAAGCAACGAACTCCCATCAGTCATCCTCTTGCAGACCAGGTCCTCTACAAGATTATAACTGACAGTTCGCCTCACCTTCCCATAAACCTTCACAAGGTCCCTCCATATCTCAACAGCAGTTCCGAACTTCTTGTACTTAAACTTTAATTCTTTAGACAGACTCTTCATGATGAGTCTGCGGGCAAACTCATAAGAAGCTACCCATCTGTCATAGAATACTCGCTCATAACCAGTACAGTTCCAATACTTGGGAGTTAGAGGGTCCATGTAAAGTATATGGGCATGTTTTGCAGTGCAGAGTATTTCCATGAAGCATAACTTGCACTCAGGAAAATTCGGACCAGTTAAAGGATTTGTTCTTAAGAAGTTGACAACGTGAGGCGTGAGCAATAGACATGTTTGAAAACAATAAATTAAAACAGAAATTAAAACATAGTCGCAAACTATTGAAACAATTAAATATTGAAACCTTATGATAAAGCAATATTAATGTTTCCTCCAATTTGCCTAAGTATTACTATTGTAAGCCACACATGTGGACCTTTACAACAAAACACATAACCAGACTGCATCTTTCAATTCCAGTCCTTTAATTCCAATCCATGCCCGGGTTCCTTAGACAAATGGAATTAATAATTGGAGACTAACTTAAGACCATATTATCCTACTGAGCAGGGACATCACAAATGAGTTATACTCTGGATAACATCTAAGCTATCTTACCACCAAAGCTAACCCTCCCATATAAGGATCTATTAGAACACACCCGATCCCTATAATAAGGTTGTCTCATTTAATTCAATCCCTAGAGAACTTATGAAAATTCAATACGCAAGCTACACATGTAGACGTTTACGCATGAACTCCCACTTCTCACATGAAATAAATGTTTGTTTTAAGAAATCCTATCTATTAGAATTTATGAATAATAAATTAAGTAAGCTACACATGTAGACGTTTACCTAATAAATTATCCACTTCCAATAAAGGATCGCTTTGTGGAGGTCTTACTAAGTTATGAGCTTAGTAATTTTTAGTTCATAAGGTTCAATTACACAGATTATTTTATGTATCCATAATTATAACATTGCTAAAATTCTATCATGCATAGCATGAACCCCAAATTTATAGTTATTATTAGCAAACAAAAAATGTCCTTGTGGCCCCATGATACAAAATAAAATTAATTCTAACTATTACAAGTTGAAATTAATAATACAGATCTTCGACTGGGCTCCCACTACTTGGACTGAGACCTGAATTTATTTTTCTGAATTTGGGCCTCCAAGATTTGATTTATCAGAAAATTGGACAACTGGGCCAGTTAACTAAATCGCGGGCCTAGGCACACATTGCAAGCCCAATAGCCCGCGAGAACTTAGCCCGACGAGCCACCACCAGCAAACCACCACCGTCGGTGACTCGCCGCCGCCGTGAGGGCTCCCGGCATGAACAGCAGCCATGCACGTATGTGCATGGTTGCAGCCCGCGATGCCGCCTCCTCTGGCCGTTGCCCGTTTGGCATGCCGTCGCCCCGGCTGTCGCCCGAACTGCCGTTCACTCTTCTTCTCCACCGTCGGCATCCATGACTCACCGGAATCGCGCAAGAACGGGATCGGAAGCTCGCGCGAACCACAAAAAAACCCTAGGGTTTTTTGTACCCAGCTCGTGCGCCCAGCCCGTTGCCGCCCCAGCCCGCGTCGCCGGTCACCCGAGCCACCGCCGCCACAACCTGCTCCGCCTGCCGACGTAGACCGAGGGGGAGGGAGACGCGCCGCCGGCGCGCGCGCCTGCATGCCTTGGCCGCTCGCCGCCATCCCAGCTGCCTGCCCCGGCTTCCCTCGTGCCGTTGACCTCGCCTGGAGCCGCCGCACCGCGCCTGGCCGGCCACGGGCCGCGCAGCCGTTGCCCGTGTGCGCGCGCGCAGCGCCTGGCCGTGCGCCCTGCCGCCGTGCCCCGCCTTGCCTGACCGCCGTGCATGGCCTTCCCGCCGTGCCGGCGCTGTCATGCGTCGTGCGGCCCTTCGTTCTTCGTTCTTCGTGTTCTTCGGTTCTTCGTTCTTCGTTTTACAGATTTAATTTTTTTGAAATAAAAGATTACATGGAATAATCCTA
Source organism: Plectranthus barbatus (assembly GCA_026898455.1). Classification (NCBI taxonomy): domain Eukaryota; kingdom Viridiplantae; phylum Streptophyta; class Magnoliopsida; order Lamiales; family Lamiaceae; genus Plectranthus; species Plectranthus barbatus. The sequence goes on from JAPKLW010000003.1 coordinate 696,823, forward strand.
ATTACATTCTAAAATCTAAATCTAACCAAAGATTTATATCGTGGGTGAAAAACGAATCCATATAAAAGGGCGGATTAACCCGAGAACCACGAGGACGAAAAACATACAATTCCATCCAAAACCATCCATGACATGCATTCAATAATAATAATCATGCAATTCATAAGCAATATTATTTTTTCGATAGAGCCAATTAATGAAACCTGGCTCTGATACCAAATGTAGGGATTCGTGAACTGAATCACGAAGTCCGTTTGCCAAGGATCGTTAATTGGAATATCAAAAATAAATTGCTATGCCTATGAATGATCCTAGCATGCTCCTATATTATTATGCATAAGAAGGTTTATGCGGAATACCTAGATTGATGAACTCTGAAGAACGAGTGCGCGGAGATTCCTCTTGATCTTTTCCCACGCACAAAGATTTAATTTCCTAACAGATTGAGGAAATTAATCTATGAAAATAATAATGATATTTTCGAAATCAAGGAGAGAGAGAAGAAGAAAAATCCTCCTGATCTGATCTTCTGATCTGTATCCCATCTCAATCTGAATATCTGGTGAAGATTCCCTTCAGATTCATTATCAGGTTGAGAAGCAGAATTTCCTCCTCGTTTCTCAGATCTAGTCGATCACCACAGCTCCCAAAACCTGGTTTGCTGTGTGCAACTTATGATCTTGTGGTGTGTTGAGATCTGAGGAACTGAGGCCTATTTATAGGAAAATACTGGACTCCTATTGGGCTTGAGTTTCATGGGCCAGACCAGGGACCAGAATGCAAATAGCAAATAAGGCCTATCAATTAATTAATTCCCATATTCAACCCATAATATAATTAATCAATTAATATTGATTCATTCCACCAGAGAATCAATACTGTCCTACCTATTTGCTACCACGTTTTGAGGTACGGGTTGCATAGGCTCGGTATATCCCCACATTTAAGGTTACATACATTCGTTAATTAATTTAAGCTCAAACAAGCTATTTAATTAATTAACATCTTATATTCCTGAATCAATCCACTCAAACCTTTTCACTTATGCTTGAACTTAATCAGCCTTCAGGACTTAGCATAACGAACCTTTTGAGCTGTTCAGGGAATGTCACCATCCTATACTGGATGTGGTTACCTAGTTCCAGTACCAGACAGTCATACACAAACTGCTATTACCCAAGATACAGATATACAAGCTCAACTAGAGCCTTTCACTGCAACTCAAAGTAACACACAATCTGCATATACTTCTGTACCTTCATTTAGGCTTATGATCTCGTCAAGCCATTGAGATCTAGATTCTTTTAATGTCAGATAAAAGAATCGATCTTGACTTAGGTCCTTATCAATGTGTGTCCCACACCATCATACCAAGCCATCCAAGATAAGATGTTTATTACTGAGTATGCTGCAGCCTACACCGACAGTTTATCCTGGAACTGTCTCAGCTGTGATAACTATTTATATCTCGCTAGGTCAAATGATCCATACGATCTTCCGTGATCTTCTACACACCGTATGATCTCCCTATCGACGAGATAAGAGGATAATTGCGTTTGCGACACATGTTTGTTAATTCAGACAGGAGATGAACATACAACATTTATGATTCCCAGTATATTAACCAATCGACCTTGTACATAATATACCAATCATAATGCTTTCTGTATATAAATCCATTAGCTCAAGTCCATCCGGATACTCCTTGCCATAGCTGCGCATATGGACCTCGAGATTTGGCAGATGGATGTCAAAACCGCTTTTCTAAACGGTTACCTTGAAGAAGGTAGGGACATCTATATGCGGCAACCCGAGGGTTACATACGCAAGGGCAAAGAACATCTTGTCTGAAAGCTTAAGAAGTCCTTGTATGGACTTAAGCAAGCTTCGAGGTCGTGGAACTTGCATTTCAACGATGTGATTAAATCCTATGGATTTTCACAGTTGGAGAATGAAAGTTGTGTGTATCGACTTTGTGTCAGTGGGAGCGTGGTTTTTCTTGCACTATATGTAGACGACATACTCCTATTTGGAAACTACGAGGGAGTGATGTCGGAAATCAAGAGTTGGTTATCCGAATAGTTCCAAATGAAGGATTTGGGAGAAGCTGGGTAGATCCTTGGGATTAAGGTCTTACGGGATCGTAAGAGAAGGGTGTTAAGCTTATCCTAGGCATCCTATGTGGATACTGTGATAGCCCGGTTCAGCATGCAACTCGCCAAGAAAGGCTTGCTATGTTTCAGACATGGCGTTCATCTTTCTAATGGGCAGTGTCCTGAGATACAACAGGAGAAAGATGATATGAGTCTTGTACCATACGCCTCTGCAGTGGGTGACCTCATGTATGCAATGCTGTGTACCAGGCCAGATATATGTTATGTCGTTAGCATGGTAGCAAGATATCAGTCTAACCCTGGACAGGCGCACTGGACTGCGGTAAAGCACATCCTCAAGTACTTGAAGAGAACTGGGAATCACTGCCTGGTTTATCAAAGTAAGGATTTGTGCTCTGTGGGTTATACAGATTCGGATTTCTAAGGAAACCAGGACGAGAAAAAATCGACCTCAGGATATGAGTTTACCTTGGGAGTTGGGGTTGTATCTTGGAGGAGCTCAAAGCATAAATGCATTGCTGACTCCACCATGGATGCAGAATATGTCGCCGCCTCCAAAGCTTCGAAAGAAGGGGTATGGCTCTGGAACTACCTTTTAGAATTGGATGTGATTCCGAGCTTGCCGAAGAGCATCACAATCTATTGTGATAACTCTGGTGCAGTGGCGAACTCGAAGGAACCACGGACTCACAAGGCAAGCAAACACATAGAGAGAAAGTATCATATCATACGAGAGATCGTATCAAGGGGCGATGTGCTGATAAGGAAGATTGACACTAGAGACAACCTAGCTGATCCATTTACAAAGAGCTTGCCGCAGAAGGTTTACGAAAGACATATTCATGAGCTGGGTCTGAGGTGGATGCCAACCACTAACAGTGGTTAACGTGATAGCCAGGCTAGATAGACGCAATGTATACTCTGTAATAGCTATTGTAATGCTTTGAGTATAAGTGGCAGATTGTTGGGTTTTGTATACAGAAATCATTTATTACAATGAGTATACGATTGACTTTTCTCCTATCTGTTAAACAAACTTACATGCACGTAACAATGGTATCCTCCTATCTCACCGATAGGGACGATCATACGGCGTGTTGTAGATCGCAGAAGACAGTATGATCACTTGACCTAGTGAGACATAAATATTATCACAACCGAGACAGCGTTGAGGATACGTTTGTTCGGATGGCTACAACATAGTCGGAAGAAGTAATCTAACTTGGTTACTTGATATGCTGGTACGCAAGGGTGGCGTATTGATTGGACAACATAGAGATGCATTTGTTTGTCTGACATCAGTGAACATAAGATCTTGTTCTAGATTGAGTCCAAACCCTAACGAAGGTTCAGGGGTATGCTTGGGTTGACTGTTGTTTTGATTTGCCATGGTGGAGAGACTAAGTAACGTGCTCGTATATCCATATCTTGTGTAGCAGCAGTTCGTGTAGTACAACCTGAGACTGGAGTTAGGTACCATATCCGAGTAATAGGATGGGGTCATTCCCTGAGGAGCTCAATAATGTTTATCGTGCCAAAAGTCCTGCAGGCTGATTAAGTTCAGGCACGAGTGATAAGGTTTGAGTGGTACTGCTCAGGAAAATAAGATATTAATTAATTGTAGGCAGAGCTTGTCAGAAGCTCCGATTAATTAATGAATGTTCGGTAACCTTAAATATGGGGATTCTCAGATAAATGCAACCCGTTCTCACAACGTCGTAATAAAGGGGTAGGTCAGTATTAATTCTTTGATGAAAAAGAATTAATATTAATTAATTAATTGTGTCCTGGGTTGTGGGTTGTGGGCATGGGAATTAATTAATTCATAGGCCCACTTTATTATTTGCATTAGGTCCTAGGTCTGGCCCAATTAAATATGCTGAAAAAAGGCCCAGTAGCCCATTAGGGTTAAAACCCTAGGTCTATAAATAGACAACTCTCTCTCTCTGAAACCCTAAGCCACCACAGAACATTCAAATCAGTTTGAAACCCTAGGGAGAGAGAGACAGGGGGCGGCGCCTATGTGTGGGAGGAGAAGGGATTTCAACTTCGGCCTACACATCACAGATCTGTGGAATCCTCACCAATAGCAGATCTGAACAGCATTGGGATACAGATCTGAAGATCTAATCTGGAGAACAAGCCTTTCTTCCCTTTCTGTTTTTCTCTTTATTTTGATTAAATCAAGATATTATTTTGCTAATTTCTGTTTCCGCAGATTTAATCGAATCGCGTGGTTGAATTCAAGAGGATATTCAAACGCGATAGATCAGATCAGACTCTACGAATTAACGATAATTTCTATATCCACGCATTAAATTCATAGGAGCATGTTAGAGTTTGGTGAATTGGTTATTGTGTTCAACATCCATAATTGGTCCTGTTTATTTAGATTTGGTGATTCAGTTCACGGAAAATCCCTACAACAACATCACTTATCCCCCATTCAACATCATATCTACAATTACCAACAACTTATCCTTATTGTACTATCTAGATTCCAAATATCCTACAAACTATAAATTTATTCCAACACAAATGAACAAGGTAAAGATAAGTTGGGTCGCCTCCCAACAAGCACTTTGTTTATTATCGTTAGCTCGACACAAGTACCTCAATTTCTTCAATCATTATCAAAAGGAGCGGATCCAAAATCATACCTTGCTCTTGTGACCATGATTTACCCGAAAATGATTGGTCCTTCATCAAACACCAAGCTTGGCCATCATCAAATCTTGCCTTCTTCACTTTAGTGCCTATTTGTTTCTGAAAACCATCTGGCTCGTCATCCAATCCATCTTCTTCCTCTAACGGTTCTTCCTTCAGGTCCACGAGATTCCTCAACCTTTTTATTCCTACTCTTTTTTCAATAAGTTCCTGTTTCTCTTTCACTTTCCTCAAGACTACCTCTTTCTCAACACGATCAACCACCTTAGAAGGAAATAAAAACACCACTTCCTACCCTCACAATACAAGGTAAGTTCACCATTTTTCACATCCATGCATCCATCTGCCATGCATAGGAAAGGTCTCCCCAATATCAAATGGATACCTCCCCTGTTTTCCATATAGAAAACCAAGAAATCTCTGGGATGTGAACTCCAAAACCTCAATATTCACATCTTCAATATATCATCTCTTGGACAACATAAAGCGTGATTGACCATTTTCAAAACATGAGTGGTGGGCTTTAACATTCCGGGACTTAATTTCTTGAGAAGAATCCAAGACATCACATTTACACTTGCTCTGAAATTGCATAAAGCCTTATCAATATCCACTCCTCCAATCTCACAAGAAATTATAAAGCTTCCCGGATTCTTCTTTTAACTTGCCACCTTCCTTTTAATCTTCACTCCATTATCCTCAAGTGAGACATCTTCCTCCATCATTTCATCCTCATTGATGTATGATTTCAATCCTTCATTTTCTTCAAAAATTGGTCCAACACCGGCACTCATTGAATCTCCTCCGGTAGAGGCATCTCTATATCTCATTTCCTCATATAATCAAAGAACTTGATCTCTTCCTTCTTATCTTTCTCATGAATAAACTCTTCTCGGCTTCCTTTCTTCACCTCTTCTTGCTTATCATCATCTTTTGCTCTTACCCCAAGAATTTCACTTCTTTCCTCCTTTGTGGTCATCACAACTGTGTTCTACTCATCTCCCCATTCTTCATTCACCATATTACAACTTTTCTTTTGGGTGTTCTCCGTATCACTTGGAAACTTGTTGGTTTGACTTTGTCATTCAATTGCTTCGCAATGGATGACATTTGGATTTGAATTTCAGCCAACACACCATCGTACTTCTCAAACCACTTATCCAACTCTTCATTCGGATTCCTTCTTCCCTCATTACCCCCTTGATGACTACCATTACCTCCACCCATATATCCTCCATGTGAGCTCCCCCCAACATTCTCTATGTTCGTCGGCGGGTTTAGAGCATTGTTAGGATTGGCATATGAAAAGTTAGGGTGCTAGCAATTATTTGGATGGTATACAAGTTCCCCAATGGGTTGTATGGGCCTCGGTTGTTATACCTCATTCTTTGATTAACAAAGCTTACATTCTCCGGATACGTCCTCTTTCTTCACCAACATCATCTCTTCCTTTCTCCCAGTCGAAGTGGTGAGCATATCTAACTTCTTTTGCATTAAAGCAATTTGTTCTTTCAATTCGTCAGTCTCCTTAATCTCTCCCACAGTTTTAACCTGACGATAATCTTTCCTTTCCTTTGGCCATTGATAACTATTATCCGCTATCTTTTTAATTGTTTTCCATGCTTCCTTCTCTTCTTGGTGTAAAAACGATCCACTCGAAGAGGCTTCCATCATAACCTTGGTCGCATAGTTAAGACCACCGTAAAATTGACAAATTTGTTGCCTTTTGGAAAGTCCGTGGTGAGGGCATCTCCGTAAGAAATCACAAAACTGATCCCAAGCCTCGTACAACGGTTCATCATATCATTGGCCTAAGGAAGAAATATCATCCCATCTCTTCAGTATAAAGCTTGGTGGAAAGAACTTAAATAGAAACTTTTCCCGCAGCTGCTCCAAAAAAGTTATGCCTTCTATGTCCAACCCCTCGAACTAATGCCTCGCTCCATCTCGAAGTGAGAATGTGATGGAGATACAGTTGGCAAGATATTTCAAGAAGATTTGTTGAAGATATTATAGAAGATTTGATATATCTTGATAAGATTTGATTTAGCTTTAATTATATTAGATTTGATTTCTAGATTTGTAGGATTTAGATTCGTCTTATTACAAAGATATCAAGATATATTTTCTGTATATCTTGATAGATTTGATATGTTTTTCATATTTATTTTCCTTGTTTGATTAGGATTAGATTTGATTTTCTCCCTATAAATAGGGCTTCATATTTTCATTGTAATTCAATTTTCAGTTTAATTATATTTTTGTGAGTTTATGTCTCCAATACTAAAAGCTCTTGAATTTTTGTGGAGTACCTTGAGATTCAATATTTGACTTATCAATCAGACTTACAAATTCGATTGTGGTGTCTTCTACCATTCCGCGTCATTAGTTTTTCAGCTTCTTCGGGCGTATATGAGATTAATTTGGAATACATCATTTGAATGGTTGATAGTTCTTCAGCTTCTTGAGGTGTATATGAGATTCGTCTTGAATACGTCATTTGTAGGATCGAATTAGGGTTGCTGAACTTCCATCCTATTTTCGTTTTCCATTCCAGTTCTGTTTGTGTCATTTTCGCATCGTGCCAACTCTTGATCCTGGGTTACATTCGTTACTCATCCACGAGGGTCGTATCATTTTAGTATCCAGAGCCAGGTCTTGTTTTTCTTTTTCTTTTTCCTTTTGGTTCAAATTCGTGTCTTGCCCACTTTAATTTTTTCGTGTCAATTTTTTTCTTTTTATATTTATTTTCATTTTTTAATTATTATTTTCAGTTTTCCATCTTATTATATATATATATATATAGAGTTGCGTTCATTTCTGAGCTATATACCATGAATGAACAGTGACCATATATCTAACCATCCATTTTTTTAATCAAATGGCTGTAATTTGGACACGTGGCATTTAATTATTATTTTTAAAATATCAAAAGGGCGTTTTAGGTAGAATGGAAATTTGAAATATTTAGTATGTAATTTTAGTTTAGTAATATCCTATTTTCATGAAATCTATAAAAGATATCATATCTTTTTTTTTTAATATTTTCCTTATAAATCATTTTAAATTATCAACCCTAGTAAGTCACGTTCATTCTCAAAGAACACCCAATCCATCACGTGAGAGAGCTCTCCCGCCGCCGCCTCAGCAGAAATCGCAGCGGCATAGCCATAGAAGGCAGCGTGTTCGTTCTAGCCTTCCCATCATCGTCTTCATACTGGTGGCACTTTTTCAACTCGCGGCCGGACAAGACAGCGCTCCTTCGCCTGCGTCGGTTCCTTCCAGCGACAGTGAGTTTCTTTCTCCAATTGCATTTTCGTCTAGATTCCTTTTTTTTGTAAAGTTTCATTCAGAATATTTATTGGAAAAATAGTTGGAACTTTGTGATTTGGTAATGCCAGGCACTGCGATTGATAAATGGATTGCATATGGCCTCTTACATGTGGTACTCATGATTACTTATTTAATCTACTGAATTGGACGAGTTATTTTTTTTTACATAGATTGGTGGTATAGTAAAATTTATTCAATTCTCCATGCGCCATTGGGGTGTCTTGAAGTTTGCTGATAACAACGTTTGCAGGAAATCTTGGAATTGGTGTGTTGCTCAAATTTTTGGCATTCATTCAATGAATGTTTGGAGATGGTATTGATTGTGAGGTGGTCATCACTGCGGCGGACATGATTCTTGATTGGGGACAAGTTTTAATAATTTAGCTGAAAATTATTGTTTAATGGATTGTTAGTTGTTTATCTATTTTTTATATTTTTGTACTCAGTTAATCTGTAGTATCGTACGATGTTGATATTATCATTGTTATATGTATTCAATATCATTTTATCAAAATTGTCGGTTTAATCTTAATTGAGTTTTAATACACCTTTAAAATCATTGTCATCTTTATTAAATATAATTGTACGCTGTTGACATTATCATTGTTACTTTTATTCAATATCATTTTATCAAAATTTGTCGGTTTAATCATAATTAATTTTTAATACACCTCTAAAATCATTGTTATCTTTATTCAATATCATTGTACGAATGATAAAAGTTGTTTATGCATTTAACCATAATAGATTAGTGGAAGTTGAAAACGCACCCGATAAATCAACTTACAATGACATACAAAGCCATAAACAATGATAATGATTAACTTAAGATTATGGAATAAACCATGGTATTTTTTTGGTAACCTCACCCCAAAAATATGCAATATGATCTTATTTCTCTTTCTAATTTATACGATAATTATTGAAAAAATCGTGGGGATTTGATTTGGTAGCTGAATCCAAAAAATCAGCATGCAAATTTAATTTTATTTAATTTTTTCCGTTTAGGACTAATTTGCCCTTTCAATGATAGAAGAAGCTAGCAACAATGATAAATGACAACAGAAAATCTGGGACATCTATTTTCAAAATCAAGGGCTGGATTTTGGTCTCTGTTCATTCATGGACACATGTTCAGCCATGAATGCACCCCTATATATATATATATATAT
>JAPKLW010000003.1:731108-792646 GCA_026898455.1 Plectranthus barbatus
ATTAAAGGACTGGAATTGAAAGATGCAGTCTGGTTAAGTGTTTTGTTTTAACGTCCACATGTGTGGCTTGCAATAGTAATACTTAGGCAAATTGGAGGAAACATTAATATTGCTTTATCATAAGGTTTCAATATTTAATTGTTTCAATAGTTTGCGACTATGTTTTAATTTCTAGTTTTAATTTATTGTTTTCAGACATGTCTTTACCGAATGTAATCAATATCTTAGCACAAAACCAATTAACCGGTCCCAATTTCCAAGAATGGAAACGCAACTTGGATTACATCCTTGTCGCAGAGGAACACAAGTTTGTCCTTGATAGCCTCGTCCGGCTGAACTCACCAATGCATCGACTGATGAGGAAAGGAGCTACTATAACAAGTGGCTCAAGTCAAACAATATATTGAAATACTATATGATGACTACTATGTCCAAGCTACTTGCACAACAGCATCATTCATATGATAATGCTAGTGACATAATGGACAGTCTCACAGCGACCTATGGTGAGTCAGACCGAGCGGTCAGATTCAATCTCATGAGGGAAATCGTGGGAAAGAAAATGGCAGAAGGTAGCTCGGTCAGAGAGAACGTGGTTGGTATGACTCACCTCATGGATGAGCTCACGCTGCACGGAGGTGGTATCGATGCGGAAGCGCAGGTTGATATCATCCTCAACTCTCTGCCAAAGTCCTATGAGAACTTTAGACTGAATGCTGTCATGAACAAGAAAGAGTACACTCTCAACGAGCTACTCAATGACTTGATGGCAACGGAATCAGTCATGCAGCCAGAAAAAGTTGCTTTGGCTACTTCTAGCAATCGTCCTGTTGCGCTGGTTGGCAAGAGGCGCAAAGGAACGTTTAAGAAGAAAGCCAAAGGTACAACATCTGGTAGAAAGTCAAAAAGGACACCGGGCGTGCCAGCTAAAAGGGACAAGTGTTTCAGGTGTGGCAAGGCTGATCACTGGAAGAAAGATTGTCAAGTCAGGAAGACTGGACAAGGTGCGTCATGTGCATTTATAACGGAAACATGTTTAGCATCGGTTTCTACCCATTCTTGTGTAGTGGATACTGGAGCTACTGATCATGTTTGTTATACTTTGCTGGGGTTCAGGCCGACAAGGCAGCTGAGGCATGACGAGATTACCATCTCAATGGGCAGCGGAGAGCGAGTCTCAGCAGTAGCCATTGGAGATTTTACTTTATGCTTTGAAAACAATGTTCTGATTTTGAGAGATGTTTTATATGTGCCGGTTTTTCGGCGGAACTTAATTTCAGTTTCCAAGTTATTTTGTGATGGATATTCAGTTATTTTTGATAGGGGAGTTTCTACCATTGGTAATAACGGTGTTATCTGTCATGGCAAGCTGATTGACTCTCTCTATATCATTGATTGTATGCATAAATCTTCCGTGAATGTTGCAAACTCATCCAATAATAATAATCATTTAAAGAGAAAGTTTTCTTCCGATGAGGATCAAACATATCTCTGGCACTTGAGACTAGGTCACATCAATCTAAAGAGGATCAAAAGATTAACATGCGATGGGCTCTTGGATTCTTTCCAAGTGGTACCGCATCAAATCTGTGAGTCCTGTATAGAAGGAAAGATCACGACCAGGCCTTTCAAGGCAAGTCAGTCTCGAGCAGAGAATGTGTTGGAATTGATCCACTCTGACTTATGTGGACCAATGTCTACGCAAGCTCGTGGAGGTTATGAGTATTTCGCCACATTCATTGACGATTACTCAAGATTCGGATATGTCTATTTGCTTTGCCATAAGTCTGAATGCTTTGAGAAATTCAAAGAGTTTAGGACTGAGGTAGAAAAGAAGCTAGGTAAGACTATCAAGACACTACGATCAGATCGTGGTGGAGAATACCTCAGTAATGAGTTCTTGCAGTACTTGTCAGATAACGGGATTACGTCCCAGTGGACTGCACCAGGAACCCCTCAACAAAATGGTGTAGCGGAAAGAAGAAATAGAACTCTCTTGGAAATGGTCAGGTCGATGATGAGTTATGCAAGCTTGCCGATTTCATTTTGGGGATATGCCTTGAAGACAGCGGCCTATTTGCTTAACCTGGTACCTTCTAAATCAGTTCCTAAAACACCTCTGGAACTCTGGTATGGGCGAAAGCCAAGTTTGAACAGAGTGAGGGTTTGGGGTTGTCCGGCATATGTGCTGACAAAGGAACTTGATAAGTTAGAAAGTAGGTGTAAGCTGATGCTGTTTGTAGGGTATCCCAGGCAAACGGAAGGTGGTTACTTCTATTGTCCTGAGAATCAGAAAGTCGTTGTCAGTACCAACGCGAGGTTCTTGGAGGACGAATATGTAAGAAACCACAGATCCAAGAGTGAAATTTTCCTCCACGAGCTTGAGGACAAAGAAGCAATTCCATAGGAATGCCCAGTGTAATGGTAAATCCACCTACAACAGGTGAGGCTATACCAACACTGCCACTAATGCAAGGTATGGGACCAACGCGTACTGTGCCAACTACTGACACGGTTCAGATGCCTCGTCGCAGTGGGAGGGTTGTCCACCAACCTGAAAGGTACATGTTCGTGGGAGAGTCTTCTGACTTGATCCCGGAAAATGGACTGGATGATACCGATCCCTGGACATATGACGAGGCGGTATCTGATAAGGATGCAGACAAATGGCTGATCGCCATGGATTCTGAAATAGAATCCATTACGGCTATGGATGTATACCAGAAAACTGATTTGCCAGATGGCTGTCGAGCCATAGGGTGAAAATGGGTATACAAAAGAAAGAAAGGAGCGAATGGTGAAATTACAGCTTTCAAAGCAAGGCTGGTGGCGAAGGGTTATAGTCAGAAAGAAGGTGTAGACTATGACGAGACCTTCTCACCGGTAGCCATGCTTAAGTCCATTCGTATACTCCTAGCCATAGCAGCACATAAGGACCTAGAAATCTGGCAGATGGATGTCAAAATCGTGTTTCTAAACGAGTACCTTGAAGAAGGTAGGGACATCTATATGCAACAGCCAGAAGGTTATGTGCAGAAAGGCGAAGAACATTTGGTCTGGAAGCTAAGGAAGTCGCTGTATGGACTTAAACAAGCTTCACGGTCATGGAATCTGCGTTTTGATGAAGTGATTAAATCCTATGGATTTTCACAATGCTCAAACGAGAGTTGCGTGTACCGTCTATGTGTCAGCGGAAGCGTGGTGTTCCTTGCACTTTATGTAGATGATATTCTCCTATTTGGCGACAATGTGGAAGTATTGTCGAGCATAAAGGGGTGGTTATCCGAGCTGTTTCATATGAAGGACCTTGGGGAGGCAGGATACATCCTAGGGGTAAAAGTATTGCGGGAGCGCAATAAAAGGATGCTGACCTTGTCTCAAGGATCATATGTGGATACTGTGATTGCCCGTTTAAGCATCCAAACTGCCAAGAAAGGTCTGTTACCCTTCAGACATGGCATATATCTTTCCAAGGATCAGTGTCCGGTGACACAAAGGGAGAAAGATGAAATGAGGAACGTGCCGTATGCATCGGCCGTGGGGAGCCTCGTGTATGCAATGCTATGTACGAGGCCAGATATCTGCTTTGTTGTAGGCATGGTAGCGAGATACCAGTCTAACCCTGGACAGGCGCATTGGACCGCGGTAAAGCACATACTCAAATACCTGAAAAGGACTAGAGACTACTGTCTCGTCTATCAGTGTAAGGAGTTCTGCCCTGTGGGTTATACTGATTCGGATTTCCAGGCAGACCGAGACGAAAAGAAGTCCACCTCTGGCTATGTGTTTACATTGGGAGGTGGGGCCATATCATGGAGGAGTGCAAAGCAGAAGTGCATTGCGGACTCCACCATGGAAGTAGAGTATGTCAGCTTCTGAAGCTTCGAAAGAAGCGGTATGGTTTCGAAACTTCCTTCTGGAGTTGGACGTGATTCCTAAGCTGCCCAAGTCAATCACGATATACTGTGATAATTCGGGAGCTGTGGCTAATTCAAAGGAACAACAAACTCACAGAGCAACAAAACACATTGAAAGGAAGTACCATATTATACGAGAAATCGTAGCAAGGGGTGATGTGCTAGTAGAGAAGATTGATACAAGAAATAATCTAGCGGATCCATTCACAAAGGCTCTGCCTCAGAAGGTCTACGAGATGCATGTACGTAACCTTGGGCTGAGGGCAAAGCTATCCACGTAGAATGTTTGATGTAATAGCTAGATTAGTTTAGACGCATTATACTCTGGAAAGCACCTGTATAATGCTTTGAGTATAAGTGGGAGATTGATGGATTTATATACTGAAAGCATTATGATTGGTATATTATGTACAAGGTCGATTGGTTAATATACTGGGAATCATAAATGTTGTATGTTCATCTCCTGTCTGTATTAACAAACATGTGTCGCAAATGCAACTATCCTCTTTTCTCGTCGATAGGAAGATCATACAGTGTGTAGAAGATCACGGAAGATCGTATGGATCGTTTGACCTAGCGAGATATAAATAGTCATCACAGCTGAGACAGTTCCAGGATAAACTGTTGTTGTAGGCTGCAGCATACGCAGTAATAAGCATCTTATCTTGGGTGGCTTGGTATGCTGGTGTGGGGCACATATTGATAAGGACCTAAGTCGAGATCGATTCTTTTATCTGACATTAAAAGAATCTAGATCTCTATGGCTTGACGAGATCCTAAGCCTAAATAAAGGTACAGAAGTATATGCAGGTTGTGTATTACTTTGAGTTGCAGTGAAAGGCTCTAGTTGAGCTTGTATATCTGTATCTTGGGTAATAGCAGTTTGTGTATGACTTTCTGGTACTGGAACTAGGTAACCACATCCAGTATAGGATGGTGACATTCCCTGAACAGCTCAAAAGGTTCATTATGCTAAGTCCTGCAGGCTGATTAAGTTCAAGCATAAGTGAAAAGGTTTGAGTGGATTGATTCAGGAATATAAAATGCTAATTAATTAAATAGCTTGTCAGAGCTTAAATTAATTAACGAATATCTGTAACCTTAAATGTGGGGATATACCGAGCCCATGCAACCCGTACCTCAAAACGTGGTAGCAAATAATTAATTAATTATATTCTGGGTTGAATATGGGAATTAATTAATTGATAGGCCTTATTTGCTATTTGCATTTTGGTCCCTGGTCTGGCCCATGAAACTCAAGCCCAATAGGAGTCCAGTAATTTCCTATAAATAGGCCTCAGTTCCTCAGATCTCAACACACCACAAGATCATAAGTTGCACACAGCAAACCAGAATTTGGGAGCTGTGGTGATCGACTAAGATCTGAGAACGAGGAGGAAATTCTGCTTCTCAACCGGGCAAGGGATCTGATAGAGAATCTTCACCGGATTTTCAGATCGAGTTGGGATACAGATCAGAAGATCAAATCAGGAGGATTTTTCTTCTTCTCCCTCTCCTCTTTATTTTCGAAAATAACTTTATTATTTTTCATAGATTTATTTCCTCAATCTGTTAGGAAATTAAATCCTTGTGCGTGGGAAAGATCAAAGGGCATCTCCGCGCACGCATTCTTCAGTGATCATCGATCCAGGTATTCCGCATAAACCTTCTTATGCATAATAATATAGGAGCATGCTAGGATTGTTCATAGGCATAACAATTTATTTTTGATATTCCAATTAATGATCCTTGGCAAACGGACTTCATGATTCAGTTCACGAACCCCTTCAGTTATCACCTTGAGCACATCCAGTTCCATGACCAGAACCAAGATCTCCTTGCCTGCCTCGTCTAGATTTGTTGACGAGAACTACGAGTGTCGCAGGCAGTTCTCCAGAAAGTCCGGCTCGCTTTTGAGGGAAGCAAAGGGAGAAGACATTACTGGTTTGAATCAGTCGATCATGTGGCATTCCTCCTGGTAGCTTCCATCGTTGTGCTTCTGCATTGCTTTATAGATCGAGAATGTGACTGACTCGTTGTTCATCCGAAGTGTCAGTTTGCCATCTCGAATGTCAATCAATGCCCCTATAGTCTTCAAAAATAGTCTTCCAATGATCAGAGGAATATTCTAATCTTCTTCCATGTCGAGCACCACAAAATCGGCTGGAATGATGAAATCTTTGACCTTCACCAGCACATCTTCCACGCTGCCTCTCGGGTAAGACACCGATCGGTCAGCCATCTAAAGTGAGATTGTCGTGGGCTTGATGTTCCTGATCTTAAACCGCTTGAAAATTGACAGCGGCATTAGGTTGATTGATGCACCTGAATCACAAAGAACTTTCCTGAAGGTCTCCCCTCCGATGATGCAAGAGATTGTGAAGGAGCCCGGGTCCTCCCTTTTGATTGGCATCTTCTTCTGAATTATGGCGCTGCATTCTTCGAACAGGTTGACCGTCTTATGCTCCAAGAAGGATCTTTTCTGAGAGACCATGTCTTTTAGAAACTTGATATATCCGGGCATCTCTTGTAGGGCTTCGACCAATAGAGTGTTGATATGCACTTTTTTCATAGTTTCCAAGAAGCGTGCATACCTCTCATTCATCTTTGTCTTGGCAAACCGCTGCTGATATGGCAGAGGAGGTTTCTTCAGTGGCTGAATCAGAGTGGACGTCGATCGACGTGGATCCATGTCGGTCGACGTGGATTTCGGTGCTGCATCAATTGACGGAGATGCTGTATCGATCGACGGAGATGCTGCATCGATCGACGGAGATGCTGCATCGATCGATGGAGATGCATCTGCGACGGCTTCGTCGTCCTGCTCGGCTTCTTTTCCTGCCTTCTTTGGCCCTTCATACGACTTTCCCCCTCTCAGAGTTATGGCATTCACCTGGTTCCTCTGATTTTGATTCTTGGGGTTGATCTGAGTATTGCTCGGGAGTTGTCCCGGCTTGTGTTGAGCTCCGAGGGCATCGGCAATCTGGCTGACCTGATTTTCTATAATCTGCACATGCTTCTGCACCTGATCAACCTTAGTGTTCACCCCCGAGATTTCTTGCTCCAGCATGGCTACCTTATTAGTGGAGGCTTGCATGAATATGGCCAGAATCTCCACGAGATTAGGCTTCTTCTTCTCCACTATTGCTCCATCTTGTATGGCAAATCCCGATGGTGGCTGCTTCGTGGCTTGAGTATTCGCGTAGGAAAATCCAGGGTGATTCCTCGCGTGATTATAAGTAAAGGGCTGGTTATGTTGTTGATTGTGTTGCTGATATCCTCATTGGTAGTTGTTTTGATAACCACCCCTTTGGATGAAGTTTACCTCGACACCATCCCCCTCAGGTGGAGCTTGCACTGTCTCTACTGCAGCAACTGTTTTCTCTTGCTTCAGAGCGGCGAACTCTTCCTTTAGCTTTTTCAACTGGGTTGCCAAATCAGGTTGTTCGGAAACTTTCTCCACTACTTTCTCGACCGCTTTTACAGGTCGAGTTCGACTTAAGGACCACCTTTGAGTGTTGTTGGCCATCTTCTGGAAGAATTCCATGGCCTTCTTTCCGCTTTTCGTCATGATGGTGTCTCCTAGTATGGTGTCCACCAACTTGACAGTCTTATCATTGAGTCCCTCGTAGAATGCTTCTGCCTGTTCTCCTGGTGGAAAACCATGTCCGGGGCAAGATCTCAGTAGCTCTTTGAACCGTTCTCATGCCTTGCTGAAGCTCTCATCGGGTCTTTGAGCAAATCTGATGATTTCCTTCCTTCTCTACCTGATGACGTTCGGAGGAAAGAAATTTTCTAGAAATTCATTCCGCAGTTCAGTCCATGTACTAATACTTTCTTTGTCCAGTGCAGTGAACCGTGACTGTGCCTTATCCCGCAGAGAGAATGCGAACAGACGCATTCGGATGGCACTCTTGTTGACTCCTTCGATTTTGACAGTATTGCAGAGCATAAGAAACTTATCCAGATGTGCGTAGGGATCCTCAGTAGCTCTTCCTCCGAATTGATTTTGCTGCACCATCTGCACCAATCCGGTCTTCAGCTCAAAGTTGTTGGCATTGATGCCAACTCTGAAGTTTGTCTCCCTGAACCGAGGTTTATATCGGTTCTGCATCGCCTCCTCTTCTTCCTCATCATCAGATTCCTATGGCGGATTCGGGTTGTCATCCTCTTCATTATCGGAATTGTCCTCAAACAATGGGTTACGGCGAAGATCCCTTCCATTCGGATTGTTCCTCTCGAGGTCTCTTTCTAGATTTAGCTGTTGGATTTGTGCCCTCATAGCTTGAACTTCTTGGAGAAGCACAGCTTGCTCCTCTGCAATTAGCATTGGTAGAGGTGGTTGAACAATTGGCGGTGGTACGTTATCGTCCATCCCTTGATTACTCGAGCTTTCCTGAGCACGCTTATTCCTTCGGATCTTTATGCAAGTGGCTTCAATGTCCGGGTAATAATAAAGCGGGTCCTTTCCTCCAGCTCTCGTACTCATGCACTACCTGTACAGCAAATGAGGTAGTGAGGTAAGATTGAAAATAAAATGAAACGAATTGAATTTAAAAAGATGAGATTTTGGAAAAAAAACAACGGGCGTCGATCGACGTGGAAAGAAAATTGCGTCGATCGACGTGGGTGTCACATCGATCGACGTGAACGACGAAAGGTATGAAAATTCAAAGAAAAGTACAAAAATTACAGCCTAAATAAGTGTTTCGATCACAGATATAATAGTAAGATTATTTCTATTCACTCCCCGGCAACGACGCCAAAATTTGATCACTAAAATTATTGAACAGTGACTTAGCAAAGCTAATAATATAGTGGCAAATAAAAATTATCGATCCCACAGGGAATGAAGTAATGAAAAACCTTAAGTACTAAATCAGAAGTTCTCAAAATACTGGTTAGGAAAATCAAATTTTGGGTTTTGTTTATTTCAAAAATTGTAATGCTTGCAATTTAAAATCAAGCAGAAAAAAATAAAATACTTTTGATGAAACGATTATGAGAAGTACAGATTCCAGGGATTTCTACTTGTCAAGTATGACATGGATGAATGAATTGATTAATTCCCAATTTAATTCCTCTTTGTAGTGAAACATCAGAAAAAGTATTATGAACTTCTTTGTTGGACAATTCATAAAGTAGATTAATTAATTACCTATCTCCGCTCGGTCTCAAGATGAATTAATGAACTCCAAATTCTACGGATCTATTCTTATAACTTATCTTCTTTAGTTATGACAAGAAATCAAATTATATTGTGAAAATCTCTTTCCATTGAAAACCATTACAGTTACGTCTCAGGTAATCAACTAATTAATCCTAAGATGTGGCCAGCAAACTCAAGATTATGAATAAACACAGATTTCACAAACTACGAAGGGAAAGGGAAAATAATTCAATTAATCACACATGCATACATTGATAATTTGAAACCCTAGAATCTGAAGAGAGATTTAGCTACACATATTCATAGTAATATTCATCATAGAAAAATAAAACCTGAATTGCATAAAAACTTGGGTCTGAATGTCTTCCCACAAAATTCTGTCTACAAACATAAACTCTAAAACTCTGGGAAATCTTCTAAATTCTTCTACTCTAAAATCTCTTAATTGCTATTATGATTTCCACCTTTTAATTCGAATTTTTACATGGCTATTTATAATAATGAAAGATGTATCAAACAACATCTAGGATTAGATATGACTCTATCTTCAAATCAGGTTAAGATTAGGAATCCCCGCAGTCGTGTCGATCGTGGGAGATCAGCGTCGATCAACGCCTTTGGAACACCCTCGTCGATTGATGCCATCTTGCATCGATCGACGTGGCTTTGTTTCCGCAGCTTCCGTCGATCTCTCCTTCCTCTTCATCGACCGATCCTTCCAATTGTCTGCGTCGATCGACGTGCCTTGGCGTCGATCCACGTCGATCGACGTGGATATGGAACTTCGAGCAATTTTCTGTTTCTTCCCTGTTTTTGACTAAAAACCTGCATGATTCATCAAACACGACATTACAAGCACAAAAGCCAATCCTTGCACGAAAAAGACACTAAAAACAATCTGAACATCACTCAATCAGTCAAAGAACAACTAGATAAGTTGGTAAATATACTAACTTATCAGTGGTACGGTGTGGTGACTCGGTGCTTGACTCCGTATCTTGCAAGTAGTGAAGCCAATAACTTGTTGCAGAAGTGATACCCCCCATCACTCACCAGAGCTCTAGGCGTCCTAAACCTTGTCACCAGCTTCTGTAGAAAGTTGATGACGACCTTGGAATCATTTGTGGTCGTCAGGATGCCTTTTACCCATCGCGATACTAAATCCACCGCCAGCAAAATATGGGAGAAACCACAGGATGGCGGGAAGGGTCCCATGAAGTCTATCTTTGAGACGTCGAATATCTCGACTGCTATCACCGGGGTCTGTGGCATCTCATCCCTCTGCGAGATGTTGCCAGTCCGCTGGCAACGATCACAACCTATAATCCACCCATGACAGAACTCGCAGATAGAAGGCGAGTAAAATCCACTCGCCAGAATCTTGAAGGTAGTCCAGTTGGCTGAGTGGTGACCGCCGCTAGGAGAAGAGTGGCACGCCTCGTAGATCTGCCGCCACTCTGACTGGGGAATGCATCGGTGAATGATGCCATCAGCAGATCAACACCACAGGTAGGGATTCTCCCAGTAGTAGAACCTGACGTCATGCAAGAACTTTTTCTTGGCATATGGGGAGGAATCCGGTGGAAGAACTCCAGTCACCAGGTAATTAGCATAGACTGCATACCATGGTGTCTTCGACTCATAGGTCTCTCGCTGGTCTTGAATAACATAGATCTGCTCATCAGGGAATGTCTCTCGGATCCTCGTCTGCTGATCATCCCCCTCGAATGGTGGCTCCAACCGCGATAAGTGATCGGCGATCACATTCTCGCTTCCCTTTCTGTCTTTGATCTCCAAGTCAAATTCTTGCAGCAATAGAATCCATCTGATCAGGCGGGGCTTGGCATCCTGCTTCGCGAAAAAGTACCGGATGGCGGATGGTCAGTGTAGACAATTGTTTTTGAACCTATCAAATAGGACCGAAATTTTTCAAAGGCATATACCACTGCCAACATCTCCTTCTCCGTGGTGGTGTAGTTGCACTGCGTTGGGTTCATGCTTTTGTTGGCATAGTGGATGATGTGGAAGTGTCTGCCCTTCATTTTTCCCAAAGCAGCTCCAACTGCAAAGTCGTTGGCGTCACACATCAAAATGAAAGGCTCTCCCCAATCTGGTGATGTCAGAATGGGTGTAGTCACCAAGGCCTTCTTCAGTCTCTCAAAGGCCTGTAGGCACTCCTCATCAAAAACGAAGGAAACATCCTTCTCCAGCAGGTTGCAAAGGGGTCTGGAAATCTTTGAGAAGTCCTTGATGAACCTCGTGTAGAATCCGACATGCCCAAGGAAATTCCGAACACCCTTAATGTTTGTTGGCGGTGGCATCTTCTCGATGGCAATCACTTTTGCTTGGTCAACCTCCAATCCTTCAGTTGATATCCGATGTCCTAGCACAATGCCCTCACGCACCATGAAGTGCAATTTCTCCCAATTGAGACACAGATTGGTCTCGGTGCATCTCTCCAGTACAGTAGACAAATTCTACAAACAAACGTCAAATGAACTACCAATAATTGAAAAGTCGTCCAGGTGAATGCAGTCTTGTGTTGGTCCTCCGGTGCTACTGCAATCTGATTGTACCCAGAATATCCGTCAAGAAAATAGTAAAAAAGGATAACCGGATAACTTGTCAAGCATCTTATCAATAAATGGGAGCGGGAAGTGGTCCATGCATGTGGCGGCGTTGAGCATCCGGTAGTCGATGCAGAAGCGCCACCCAGTGACGGGTCGTGTCGCCACCTCTTCTCCTTCATCCCTCTTCACAATTTGCATCCTCCTTTCTTGGCTACCACTTGAGTGGGGCTGGCCCATTTGCTGTCGAATATGGGGTAGATCATGCCATGGTCAAGGAGTTTCAGAACCTCCTTCTTTACGGCCTACTACATGATGGGGTTCAGTCGTCGCTGCGCTTGCCTCTTCGACTTTGCATCTTCCTCTAGGATGATTTTGTGCATGCATAGCGAAGGGATGATCCCTTTGATGTCTCCTAATGTCCAGCCGATCGTGGACTTGTACTTCCTCAGAATTCTCAGTAGTTTTTTCAATTCAACCTGCAACAGAAAAGCAAAAAGGATCACTGGAAAATTATAATTTGCTCCCAAATATGCATTCCTGAGGTGTTCAGGTAGAGGCTTGAGATCCAGGACAGGCGGATCAGAGTTGAGATTAGCCCATTTTCCACGACTTCAATCGAAACTGAGTCAACGTCGATCGACGTGAGTTCTTCTGATGAACCCCCTTTTCCACGTCTCGCTGCCCTGTTT
The DNA here is from genome assembly GCA_026898455.1 of Plectranthus barbatus. Classification (NCBI taxonomy): domain Eukaryota; kingdom Viridiplantae; phylum Streptophyta; class Magnoliopsida; order Lamiales; family Lamiaceae; genus Plectranthus; species Plectranthus barbatus. Next base: position 743,455 of record JAPKLW010000003.1, read on the forward strand.
GATTTGCCATGCATTTTTATCTCGGGATGCACTTTGATCAACGTCGACAGAGCATTGATCGACGCGGAGAATTTTCACGTGTCGATCGACGTACTCTGCCCGTCGGTCAAAGTTGAAGCCATCCTTCGATTTCTTTTCGCTTTTTGGTGATATCTTGGTGGTAGCTTCTCCCTTTTGTCTTCCAATGCCTTTGGCACCTCTTCTCGCACGTCCACCTCCATTACCGTATCCACAAGCTCATCTTCAGCTGTATCCAAATTTGAAAAAGAAAACAAGGAGTGCAGTATACAATTTTCTAAATAATTAGATTTAAGAGAGTAAAAGGGAGAGGAGATCATCGGATCATAGCAGTTGATCATGTGGCATTCCTCCTGGTAGATCCCATAGTTGTGTTTCTGCATCGACTTGTAGATGGAGAAGGTGACTGGCTCGTCATTGAAGTGAAATGTTAGTTTCCCGTCTGGGATGTCTATCAGGGCTCCTCAAATCTTCAGGAAAGGCCTCCCCAGAAATAGTGGGATGTTGTGGTCCTCTTCCATGTCTAGGGCCACAAAGTCAGTTGGGCTGATAAAATCTTTGACTTTCACGAGCACATCCTCTACAATCCCCCTTGGGTAGGAGATAGAACGATTAGCCATTTGTAGTGATATGGTGGTCGGCTTAATGCTTCCAATGGCCATTCTCTTGAAGATAAAAAGCGGCATCAGGTAAATGGATGCGCCAGAATCATAAAGGACCTTCCCAAATGTCTCTCCTCCAATGACATAGGAGATAGTGAAGGATCCCGGGTCCTCTCTCTTCAGTGGCATCTTCTTCTGAATTACTGCGCTGTATTCCTAAAAAAGATTTACCGTTTCGTGCTCCAGGAAGGGTTGTTTCAGAGATCATGTTCTTCAGAAACTTGATGTAGCCGGGCATCTCCTACAGTGCTTCAACTAAAGGAATGTTGATGTGCACCTTCTTCATGTTCTCAAGGAAGCGTGCATACCGCTCATGTATCTTGGTCTTAGCGAACCACAGAGGAAATGGCATCGACAACTTTTTCGGAGGTGGAATCAGCGTTGACTTCAAACAACATGGCCCTGCATCGATCGATGCTAGGTTTTGTTCAATGGGCATGGCCGAGCCTCGACTTTGATTGACGTGCTCGGTGTTGATCGAAGTCAAGGGCAATTCTGCGGCCTCTTCCTTCCTGTCTGTTCTCTTCGGTCTACGGTGGGTCTGCTTCTGGATGTGTAGGCCCATCATAGGACTTCCCCCCCCAGTGTAATTACATTAACTGAGTTCCTTTGGTTCTTGCGGTTGACTTGTGTGTTGCTCGGCAGCTGTTCGGGCTTGTGCTGGGCTCCAAGGGCATTGGCGATCTGGCTGACCTGCGTTTCTATAATCTGCATGTAATTCTCCACGCGGTCTACTTTAGTATTCACCCCTGAGATGTCTTGCTCCAGCTTTCTCACTTTATCAGTGGACCCCTGCATAAACTTAGCCAAAATCTCCTTGAGATTTGGCTTCTTCTTCTCCACCACTGCTCCATCTTGCACTGCAAATCCAGGTGGTGGCTGCTCTGCGGCCTGCGGGTTCGCATAGGAAAACCCAGGGTGGTTCCTAGCGTGATTGTAGTTGTAGGGCTGATTGTGCTGCTGATATCCTCCGCGGTAGTTGTTTTGGTATCCACTCCTTTGGAAAAAATTTACATCTGCACGATCCCCCTCAAGTGGAGCTTGCATTGGCTCCACTACAGCAACTGTCTGCTCCGCTATCAGTGCGGCGAAGTCTTCTCGCAGCCTTTTTACCTCAGCTGGCAAATCAGGTTCTTCAGCAACCTACTCTACTACCTTCACCGGCCGATGAAAAATCGAGGACCAATGTTGATTATTGTTGGCTATTTTCTGGAAAAACTCCATGGCCTTCTTCCCGCTCTTTGTCATGATGGTGTCGCCCAGTGTTGCATCCACCAACTCAATAGTCCTGTCAATTAGCCCTTTGTATAATGTCTCTGTCTGCTCTCCTAGTGGTATATCGTGGTCTGGGAAGGATCTCAGTAACTCCTTGAAGCGCTCCCACGTCTTGTAGAAGCTCTCGTCAGGTCTTCGGTTAAACCGGGTGATCTCCTTCTTTTTCTGTCTGATGGGGCTCGGGGGGAAAAATTCCCTAGGAATTCATTCTATAGCTCCGTCCATGTACTGATGCTCCCCTTGTCCAGTGTAGTAAACCAGGTATGTGTCTTATCCCGTATACATAATGCGAACATACCCATTCGGATGACACTCTTACTAACCCCATTGATCTTGATAGTGTTGCACAACATTAGGAACTTGTCAAGACGTGCATATGGATCTTCAGTGGATCTCCCACCGAATTGGTTTTGCTGCACCATCTGCACCAATCCGGTCTTCAGCTCGAAGTTATTGACATTAATGCCAATCCTAAAGTCTGTCTCCTGAAATCGAGAGCGATACCTCTTCTTAATGGCATCCCCGTCTTCATCTTCAACGCAAACAGGCTCTTCTAATGGCTCCTCTTCTTCTTCTTTAGGATCATCTTCAAAAAGTGGGTTGTGGTGAAGATTTTGGTTATTCCGATTGTTCCTCTCAGGGTTCAGCTACTGCAGTTGCTGTAGGAACTGAGTCTACAATAGGCGACATGAATTGCCATTTATTATAACTCCGGATTCGATTTATGGATATCAAAATAAATATCATGACAACAGTTAATGCCCTATGCATGCTCCTATTTAATTTAATTCGTAGATTCAAAGGAATACCTGAGACTCCAACGACTGATCTACAGATCTAGATCGATGATGGCAATGATGATGGTGTAGATCTTGATCTGGAATCGATCAAAGCAATGGTGTTCCTACAGATCTGATCTTCTGATCTGTTCCCTTGCTCGATCTGAAAATCTGGTGAGGAAACGCTACCGGATCTACAGCCGCCCACTCTCTCTCAATCTCTCTAGGGTTTCTGATTTGAAACTTCAAACTTATGTGGGAAAATGAGAGATTCATCTATTTATATAGATCTGAGAATGGGCTATTAGGGTTTAATAAACCCTAATGGGCTCTGAGCAGTGTTGGGCCAGACCAGGGATCAAATGCAAATAATAAAGTGGGCCTCCTATTAATTAATTCCATGTTCAACCCAGAACATAATTAATTAATAAACATTAATTCATGCCACCAGAGAATTAATGCTGACCTACCCCTTTATTGCCATGTTATTGAGAATGGGTTGCATTGACTTGGTTAATCCCCATATTTAAGGTTTCAGACATTAATTAATTAATTCAGCGTATGACAATTAGTTGTAATTAATTAATCTCTTATTATTCCTGAGTTGTACCACTCAACCCTTATCGCTTATGCTTGAATCAATGATTCAGCCTGCAGGACTTAGCATAACGAACCTCGTGAGCTTCCCAGGGAATGTCACCATCCTGAAACAGATATGGTTATCTAAATCCAGCCTGAGGAAACCCCACACAAACTGCCATCACCCAAGATGCAGATATACGAGTACATATAAGACTCTCCACCATAGCAAGTCAAAGTGACAGTCAACCCATGTGTGCCCCTCAGCTTTCAATAAACTTTAGATCTGATCAAGTTACCGAGATCTTTACTCATTCATATGTCAAGTAGAATGGTTCATCTCACTGTTGATCCTATTAATACATTGAGATGTACCGGTCACACAAAGCAGTCAAGATAAACCACTTATGGACTTGTGTGTCGTAGCCTAAACCGACAGCCAAACCAGAAATTGTCTCAGCTGTGATAACTGTTTATATCTCGCTAGGTCGAACGATCTATACGATCTTCTGTAATCTCTTACACACCGTATGATCTCCCTATCGACGAGATAACCGGATGTGTTTGTTTGCATCGTATGATTGTTAATTCAGATAGGAGTTGTTTATTGCAAGTCATTAATGATTACCAGTATATCAAACATAACGTTTCCCAATATACCAATCATAATGCTTTTATGTATACAATTCCAACAATTGCGCCCTCATAGCTTGAACTTCTCGAACAAGTTCAATCTGCTCCTCCGGAGTTTGTTGCGGTGGAGGCAGTGGTTCCACCAGTGGCGCCGGTGGTGGCACGTTTTCAGCCATCGTGTGATTGTTAGAGCTTGCTTGATCTTGATTCTTTCTTTCCTTTTTCCTTCGGCAAGTAGCTTCAATTTCTGGATCGTACTCTATCAGTTCCTTATCTTTGGCTCTTGTACTCATACACTACCTGTACAGCAAATGAGGTAGTGAGTTTAAACTGAAAACAAAAATACAAAAATAAAGCAAAACATGTCGACTTCGATCGACGCTCCTAGACTTCAATCAACACGAATAAAATATTCGTGTGGACCGACGTGGATTGATGTCGGTCGAAGTCGAAACTAAAAATTTGAAAATACAGTAAAAATTAAACTTGCGAAATTTATAGCCTAAATCAATATTCCAAGCACATAATTAATAGTAAGGCTTAATTTATTCACTCCCCGGCAACAACGCCAAAATTTGATCGCTAAATTATTTTGTTAGCGATTTAGCTAAGCTAATAATATAGTGATGAAATAAATTATCGAATCCCAAAGGAGCGAAGTAACGAAAAAACCCTAAGTACTAAATCAGAAGTTTTCGGAACATTGTTTAGGAAAATAGAAGACAGATATTATGGTTGAATCTTTAGAATTAAAGTAAAGCAGTAAATCGTGAAAGGTTTTAAAATTGTTTATGAGAAGCATAGATCCTAGGGTTTTCTACCTATTATGCCATATATGTACTTATGAATCAATTAATCACCAAATTTAATTCTTATCATAGTGGATCATCAGATAAATATTATGAATTTCTGTTGAAGGCAATTCACAAAGTTGATTAATTAATTATCTCTACCTTTTCATTCTCGAGAAAATAAAATTAACTCCATTAATTCTACGGATTTATTCCTACAAATTTATTCCCTCTTTTCAGACAAGAAAAACAATTTATATTATGAAAACCACGTTCCATTGAAATCTATTACCTTTTGAGTCTCTAAATTCCAACTAAATTAATCCTAGCTTATGGTCAGTAAATCGAGATCGTAACTAATCCTAGTTTTTATAAACTACGAATTAGAAAGGTGATTAATCTAATTCATCATAAACGTAGGTGTAATATTCAAAACCCTAGAATCTATTGCGGATTTAGTTACACATAGACATAATCAGAATTATAAAAAGATAAAACCTAAAAAATAGTCTTTGCATAAATAAACTGAACTCCGAACAAGATTGAGTTGTTGCCACAGTTCCAAATGTAACTCTAAATGCAGAAATTAACTAAATGCTAAATTGTCGTTGTAGTCTCTCTCTAAAATGAAAAATAAAACATAACTCCCACAAAATTCGACCTAAACAGGGCTATTTATAATTATCTTGGATGTATCATGTCAGGCCTAGGAAATAAGATACAGAAATATCTTAAATCTCAGAAAATTTGCCAATTCAACGTCGACGTCAGTCGATGTGGACTCCCGTAGATCGAGGTAGACACTCAGTTCGACCCTTCCTTCGGCCGAAACAAAGTCCTCGGTGTCGATAAATGCACACCGGTGTTAATCGACATGCATGTCACACTCCAACTGCGATCGATCCACAGCGTCGACTTCGATTGATGTGGCCTGCATCGATCGAAGTTGAGGCTTTTGATCGCAAAATTATTTTATCAGCCACTTAGCTAAGCTAATAATAAAGCGGCTAATAAATTATTGAATCCCATGGGGAAGAAATAACGAAAAATCTTATATACGAAAACATAAGTTCTCAAAATACTAGTTAGGAAAGAGAATAAACTTTTGGTTTTGTTTCAAACTAATTTTGCAAGTTAAAATTGAACAGGAAAATAAAAGACTTTCGATGAAGCAGATATGAGAAGTACATATTCCAAGGATATCTACCTCTCAAGTATGACATGTATGAACGAATTGATTAATTCCCAATTTAATTACTCTACATAGTGAAACATCAGAAAGGTATTATGAACTTCTTTGTTAGACAATTCATAAAGTAGATTAGTTAATTACATATCTTCGCTCGGTCTCAAGATGAATTAACTAACTCCAAAAATCCACAGATTTATTCATATAATCTATCTCCTTCTGCTCAGACAAGAAATTAAATTACATTGTGAAAACTCTTTCCATTGAAAACTATTACAGTTACGTCTCAAGTTCTCAACTAATTAATCCTAAGATATGGCCAACAAACTCAAGATTATGAATAAGCACAGATTTCACAAACTACGATGGGAAAGCGAAAATAATTCAATTAATCCAACATGCATACATTGATAGTTCGAAACCCTAGAATCTGAGAAAGAATTTAGTTACACATATTCATGAATAGAATCATCAGAGATAAAGAAAAACATGAATTGCATAAAACTTGGGTGTAGATGTCTTCCCACAAAAACCTGTCTTCAATCATAAAACCTAAAAACTCTTGGAAACCTCTAAAATCTTCAACTCTAAAATTCTCCTAATTCTCCAAAGATTTCCACACTAAATTTTGAATTTTACATGGCCTTATATAGTAGTGATAGATGTATCAAACAATATCTAGGATTAGATATGTCTCTATCTTCAAATCAGGATCAGATAAGGAAAACCCGAAGTCGTGTCGATTGATGGAGCATCTGGCATCAATCGACGCACTTGAAGAACTCGCGTCGATCAACGTGGCACTGCCTTCGCCTCTTTGCGTCGATCTCTTTCATTGATTGACGTGGCATGAGCGTCGATCAACGCAGGTCTGGAACACGAGCATCATTGTAATTCTTCCCTGTTTCCGACTAAAAACCTGCATAATTCACCAATCACGACATTACGAGCACAATAGCCAATCCATGCACAAAAAGACACGTAAAACAATCTAAACATCACCCAATTAGTCAAAGAACTAAGAGATAAGTTGGTAAACATACTAACTTATCAACTCCCCCAAACTTAAACCATTGATCGTCCTCGATCAATTTGCAGACAAGAAATCGAATCAAATGCAGATACAAGTGTGCAATGCCTCACAAGCTTCTTTTGCTATCTAAGTATCACTTATTCATATAGATCATGCAATCCAAACTAATTCTCATTGTTAAATTATTGAGGAGGAACCTCACCGGGCAGTGTTTGCACTCATCGCTCAAGAAGTAAAGGGTTTGTGTTTTACTCACTCAAGGTTTTAGTTTACCTCACCATAAGTTTGACAAATTTCTCATCTCTCCACTGCTTGTTAGTGTGGCTTTTCAGGGAATCAGAAAGGTCTTATTTTGGTTGTAATGTGGCTTACCTAAAAGGTGGGATATATTTGACTAAGTGACTCAAAATATTGCAATTAAACCCAAAGACCCAAGCATATCATAACCACATCATTTTTCTATTTATGCACATTCTTGCACCTTCTCTTTTCCTTATAATTTTTAGGGCCCCTTAGAACTTATTTTACACTTTCGTGAACTTACAAGCACATGAATATATATATTTTTTTTCTTTTCCACTCATGTTTACTTTTTTTTTCTAAATTTACCCACGGGAACCCTTGTTTTTGCACATGAACTCACATCACAGTCCCACAATTCACACCTTCCAATAAATCAAAATCCTCTTATTCATCAACCCTTCTAATCAAAGAAAATTTATTCAAGGCTCAAAGGGGCTACAAGTGGAAATTAAAGGTTAGTGTATGGGAGATGGGCTACGAAAGAACATACCTAAAATCATTTTCACCCTATTACCACACTTAATGCAACCTCAAGAGAGAAATTTGTCTAATTCTAGGAAGTAAGTCTAAAAACCTTGTCACTCATCAAACGAAAAAGAGGCTCAAATTTTTACACAGGGTTAAAATTTTTGTTACTCCTCAATAATTACTCAATTTTGAACAGTTATCATGCAAGAATTTATATTTTAAAGATCAACTCATCAAGCAAAACAACTCCTATCATTGGCTACTCTATCACACAGATTTTCATTCTCAATCAGCAAATATCTCAATTATTAATCAACAATTCTCATTCACGGAAAGACAAGTCATATTTTCCAACACCAACATAATCAAAATAGTTCCAACTGCCCTATGTTCAAAAGCTCCTAAAACAATTCTCAAGACTATCCAATTCAGAACTAGTACCACAAATCAAGAATTCAAAATACTAATTTGAGTGAAAAGCCTTGCAGAGAGAAATTGTTCACATTAAAACAAAAGAACAGGGATGGTGATGGTTCAGAAAAAACAAAAACAAAAACAAAAATAAAATAAAATAAAGCAGTAAATAAATAAAAATACAAACGTTTCCCTTTTCCGATCCTCATCCCCCCAAACTTGTTTCACTCTAAGGAGTGGACAAGTTTGCAAGTTAGATGGGAAAAGAGACACGGTACCTCATTCTTCCTCTAGAGGATCCTCCATAACCACATCGGTGGATGGCCAAACGAGAAGTCTCCGTCCTAGCGCTCACACTGGCGGCGGAGGTAGACTGAGTCAGGCTAGGTGTTCAGAAGGAGGCGCTGCATCTGACTATCGAGGGTGTTGAGCCTCGTGGTCACGTGCTGGCGAAACTTGGCCTGCCGGGTGTGCTCTGCCGCATGCAAAGCAGCCTGCTGCTGTACAAATTGGTAGATCATCGCCAGATCCATCCCATAAGAGGAAGACTCTCCCGCAAAGTGGTTGGGCGAGGCTCCACCGGTCCTGCCATTAATCTCCTCTGCTCCTCCATCGTGATCCTCATCCTCGGGCTCCTCATCCCCCGCGTCCTCTGCTGGGGGGACCTCTGGTCCAGCTGTGTATGCGGTCTGTGAAGGAGTCTGGAGGTGACGGCTCCCCCACGGGATCCAACCATCAGCCTCATGTGGGAGGGTGTGCTCATCAGCCAGTTATCATGGAAGTGATAATTGGTGAGGTGCGTGAGCTCCCTCTGTGGAAGTGGAAACTTGTCCCCATTGGACATCCTCAAAGACCAGCCACCCTCTCGGGGTGAGAGCATCAGCATCCAAACCAGGTGCGTGGTGCTGAGTCCTTGGCTGTCCTCGATCACCTTAATATCGGCCAAGTCGATCCCCACGTGCTCTGCAATCGGGATTATCAATCCCCCGCTCCATATGTTGCCCTTTGTGGCCTTGACTAGGTGCCTCCAGTGGTCCGTGATCAATGCTGCAAAACTGAACTCCTCCCCCGTCAGCATGCAGTAGATGGTGTAGAGCTCTCCCACTCTCACTTAGGCGCTTTCATGCCGGCTGGTGATAGACACCCCCATGCACCGCTGAAGATAACGGAACACGGGGTTGTCGATGGAGGATGCTTTCATGTTCCCACTACAAGAAAAACATTGAACAACAACACTAAAAAGACAACGCTTTTCGTTAAAAAGTGTTGTTGTAGACTAAAAAAGTGTTGTTGTAAATAAAAGTGTTGTCTTTTAGTAAAATAATACACTAAAAGACAACGGTTCTACACTAGTGTTGTTGTTTACGTGATGTCTATTATCGAAAAGACAACACTTGCTAAAAAATACGCTAAAAGACAACGGTTTAACAGAAGTGTTGTTGTTTATATGTTGTCTATTATCGAAAAGACAACAGTTGCTAAAAAATACGCTAAAAGACAACGGTTTTACACAAGTGTTGTTGTTTATGTGTTGTGTATTATCGAAAAGACAATAGTTGCTAAAAAATACGCTAAAAGACAACAATTTTACACTAGTGTTGTTGTTTACGTGTTGTCTATTAACGAAAAGACAACAGTTGCATTTGTGTGTTGTTATTCTAATTTTTTTTTTTAAATTTAGTGATTCTTATTTAATTGATAAAAATATACTCTGTAATATTTTTAAGAGTTAAACGTTACATTTGGTATATTTAATAGTATCCCTATATTATCCCTAAAAATAATAACTAAATTTAGGAAATAAGATAATTAAATATAAAATAAAATATCATTTGAGAGTATAAGATTTTGTCCATATTTCTAGCTACTAAAATAATAATTTGTGCGTGATAAAACCATCTTGTCGATAACCTATCATAGGTTTGAAATACCTTTGAAACATGTGGGTATGTGAATTTTAAATTAATAACTCAGGGGAATTAAATATGTTTAAATGATTATTCAAAAAAAATATGAAGTGTTTAAAAACTACCTCGATTTTTAGACTAATTATAAAATATTAAATGACAAAAAAATATGTGCTAATTTATTTGATTTAGATTAATGATGCATTAATAATTATAATTATAAATGACATATAAATTATATAATTTGTGTATGTAGTTAAGATGGTATATCTCTCGCGTATCACGCGAGAGGTACTGGGATCGATACCCACTTTTCTCCATTTTAATTTTTTTTAATGTTGGAGAAAAGACAACGATTTAGAAACGACAACAGTTTCAAAACCGTTGTCTTTCAGTACCATCTTACAACAATGCCACTTACGAAAACACTTTAAAATGCCCAACGACAACACTTTTTAACCGTTGTCGTTTTGCTTTTTTCTTGTAGTGTCCCCGATTCAAACTCTCGCACAACCTCCTTCCCCTTAGCTGCAATTTGGCTCCAAAACCGGACAATGTCAAAATTTGGGGGAAGGAAGCCGATGCTAGATTTAGGGACTCCCCAAATGTCTTCCAACTCATCCCTCGGCAGCTCGTAGTGTTCGTTCAGAAGTTGGAAAGAGATGGTGGTCGGCTCTGACTCTGGTTGAACTTCGTAGACATGGAGCGATGCCAAAAATTCCAGCACAAGCGATGGATATGTCGGCCACCGCTCTGTCATCCAAGCGCCCCATCCGGCTCTCTCCAACAGGGCCTCCACATCTGCTCTAATCTCCAGCAGGTTCATCATTTCCGGACATGGGTATAGAGTATGTCGGACTGTGAATTCTGAACCACAGAATTTTCTGTATCTCTTCTCGGCTTCCCGGTTGGCAAATGTCGGTCGGAAGGCCATTTTTTCTGCAAGGGTAGAAGGAAATATTGTCAATATGCATCCAGATTACTTCACCAAAATTTCCAAACATTAACACAAAAATATTTGCAGTTAATCGACAAAGTGTAAGTGCCCAAGAAAAATTGATTCCACCAAAGCTCAATTAACACCCATATCAAGCATAATGCATCCTCGTTCGAAACAATTTCATCCCCAAAAAATCAAAGAAGAATTCAAACCCAATTAGGATTATTCCCCAAACAAGCTAGAATCTTAATCAACCAATTCTAATGCTACAAATTCATAAAATAGCAAGTATATCGACTAGAACTACTACCCATATCGAACAATCATGAAGAGTTGCAACGGAATCGACAAAATAGCATGAAATTGAAACTAGGGCTCCATGAGCCAAATTCATCAAAATCATGCTCAAATCACACAAAACTCTTGAAATAATCGAAGTGGAAGGATCTAGGATACGTACCTTGGATCGTAGCTACGAGTTACGGGAAAATATTTTGAGGTCGGGTGTTTGGGGTTTGAGAGGGAGAGCGTGCGTGTGTGTGTTATGTTGAAAAATGAGGAAATTTGGGTTTAAAACCCGTCTGTCGTGCCTCTAAACACCCCTCGTTGATCGACGCAGGTTCACGTAGATCGACATGGAACAGCAACTCACGTCGATCAACGCAAGTTCCGCGTCGATCAACGTGGACCAAAAACTCACGTCGATCGATGTGAGTCTGGCATCGATCGACGCAGACTTGGACAGACACAGAACTCGAAAATTTATGAAAGAAAATTCTAACTCCCTATTGACTGGACTCCACTGAATTAAAATAACAGAAGTAAGAAAACTGTAAATTGTTGGGTTACCTCCCAACGAGTGCTTGATTTATTGTCGTTAGCTCGACAATTCCTGTACTTTTATGGGCGATTCAAGTAGTACTTCTCCACCGCTCCAATTTGAAGTGGGCTGTAGTATGGTTTAAGGTTCTGCCCATTCACTTTGAAGTTCTTCCCATCTTGACCAGCCAATTCAACTACACCGTTCATAAATTAACAGAAGACAGTGTATGGTCCAGCCCACTTTGACTGCAACTTTCCGGGCATGAAGCGAAGACGGGATTTGAAGAGGAGAACTTTGTCACCTGAGTGAAAAACATGTGAGCGAATCCCCTTGTCATGGAACCTCTTCGCTTGCTTCTTGTATTTGACATTGTTCTCGTAGGCTTCATCCCTAAAGTCTTCCAGCTCGTTCAATGCCATGGCGCGCTCTTCTGCAGCCGTCTTCCAATCCAGATTCAGCTCTTTCACTGCTCTTCAAGCCTTGTGCTCCATCTCGATGGGGAGGTAACATGACTTTCCAAAAATCAGCTGATATGGAGACGTCCCAATGGGAGTTTTGTAGGCGGTGCGGTATGCCCATAGTGCATCGTCAAGTATTGTTGCCCAATCTTTTCTTTAATTCACCATTTTCTTCAAGATTTGCTTGATTTCTCGGTTGGACAGCTCCGTCAGCCCATTCCCTTGAGGATGATATGGGGTGGTAATGCGGTGCTTGACTCCATACCTAGCAAGAAGAGAGGCAAGCCATTTGTTACAAAAGTGGGATCCCCCATCGCTTACCAAGGCTCTTGGCGTCCCAAATCTTGTCATGAGCTTCTGAAGGAACTTGGTGACGACTTTCTAATCATTGGTGACTATTGGAACGACTTCAACCCATTGTGACACGTAGTCCATCGCCAGTAGAATGTCTGAGAACCCTTGGGATGGTGGAAAAGGACCCATGAAGTCGATCCCCCAAACATCAAAGATTTCAACTTCAATCACCGGAGTCTGTGGCATCTCATCCCTCCGCGAGATGTTGCTGGTCCTCTGGCAACGATCACAGCTCGTAATCCACCCACGGAAGATCTCGTAGATGGATGGCCAATAGAATCCGCTCGCAAGGATTTAGAATGTCATCCGGTTGGCTGAATGATGGCCGCCGCTAGGAGATGAATGACAGGCTTCAAAAATCTGACGCCACTCGGATTGAGGCACACAACGGCGAATGACACTGTCAGCACATCTACGCCAAAGGTAGGGATCCTCCAAATAGTAGAATCTGACATCGTGCAGAAACTTATTCTTTGCATATGGGGAAGAGTCCGGTGGAAGAACGCCGGCCACCAGATAGTTGGCAACATCCGCATACCATGGTGTCTTTAACTTGCACGTCTCCCTCAAATCCTTAATAGCATAGATCTGTTCGTCGGGGAACATCTCTCGGATCCTCATCTGCTGATCATCCCCTTCGACTGGTGGCTCAAGTTATGAGAAGTGGTCGGTGATCACATTCTCGCTCCCTTTTCTGTCCTTGATCTCCAAATCAAACTCTTGTAACAACAGTATCCACCTGATCAATCTGGGCTTGGCATCTTGCTTCGTGAACAGGTATCTGATGGCTGCATGGTCGGTGTAGACAATTGTCTTCAAACCTATCAGATAGGATAGAAACTTGTCAAATGCATACACAACCACAAGCATCTCCTTTTCTGTGGTGGTATAGTTGCATTAAGCCGGATTCATGCTCTTGCTGGCGTAATGAATCACATGAAAGAGCCTTCTTTTCAGTTGCCCCAAGGCTGCCCCAACTGCATAGTCGCTGGCGTCGCTCATCAGAATAAACGGCTCGCTCCAGTCTGGAGAAGTCAACACTGGTGCCGTCACTAATGCCTTTTTCAGCTTTTCAAAGGCCTGCAGGCAGTCGTCGTCGAAGACAAATGACACATCCTTCTCCAACAAGTTGCACAAGGGCCGCGATATCTTTGAGAAATCTTTGATGAATCTTCTGTAGAATCCGGCATGACCAAGAAAACTTCGGACTACTTTGACACTTCTTGGCGGTGGCATCTTTTCAATGGCTGTCACTTTGGCTCGGTCCACTTCTAGCCCTTCAGCTGATACTCGATGGCCCAACACGATTCCTTCTCGCACCATGAAGTGTCATTTCTCCCAATTGAGGCATAGGTTTGTCTCGGTGCATCTCTCAAGTATGGTAGTCAGATTCTGCAAAGAAACATCAAATGAGCTACCGAAAACTGAGAAATCATCCATAAATACCTCCATGACATCTTCGATCAAGTCGTGGAAGATTGCCATCATGCATCTTTGGAAGGTCGCCGGTGCATTGCATAATCCAAATGGTATCTGTCGGTAGGCGAACACTCCGTATGGACATGTGAATGCAGTCTTGTGCTAATCTTCTGGTGCCACAGCTATCTGGTTATACCCTGAGTAACCATCAAGAAAACAATAGAAAGGGTAACTGGATAATCTATCAAGCATTTGATCAATGAATGGAAGAGGAAAATGATCCTTGCACGTGGCAGTGTTCAAGGCTCGATAGTCAATGTAAAATCGCCATCCCGTGACCGGTCTTGTCGCAACTTCCTCTCCATCGTCATTCTTTACTATCTGCATCCCCCTTTCTTAGCTACTACTTGTGTTGGGCTTACCCTTTTGCTGTCGGAAATGGGATATATCATGCCATGGTATAGGAGTTTGAGAACCTCCTTCTTTACGGCTTCTTGCATGATAGGGTTCAGTCGTCATTGTGCTTGTCTCTTTGGTATAGCGTCGTCTTCAAGGATGATTTTGTGCATGCAAAGCGAAGGGCTGATCCCTTTGATATCCCCCAAAGTCCATCCAATGGCAGACTTGTATTGCCGTAGAACTCGTAGTAATTTATCCAACTCCCCCTGCATTAGATAGGCAGAGACAATAACAGGGTAAGTGTCATTAGAACCCAGAAAAACATACCTGAAGTGTGCCGGAAGCGTCTTGAGTTCCAGAACCGGCGGATCAGAGTCAGATGACTGCTTTCTCAGGTCTGCGTCGATCAAACATGGTCGAAACTACAACAATCCCTTTTCTTCGTTGCGCTGCTTCTGTTGATGAAAGCTCCAGGCCAGGCTTTCTTCGTGCGTCGATCGATGTGAAATTCATGTCGATCAACGTGGACTTTGAGGCGGCATTGATCGACAGGCTGATGGCATCGATCGACGTGGACCTTCCCCCACATTTTTATGGTTTGTTCTTGCTGTACCGGCTTGATAGTTGCTCTCTCTTGTTCTCCTTTTCCCGAGTTATCTCTTCGAACACATCCAGATCCATGACCAGATCCAAGATCTCATCGTCTGCCTCTTCTAAATTTTTTTGATGAGAACGACGAGTGTTGTAAGCAGTTTTCCAGAAAATCCGGCTCACTTTTGAGAGAAGCGAAGGGAGAAGACATCACAGGGTTGAAGCAGTTGATCATGTGGCATTCTTCCTCGTAGCTCCCTTTGTTGTGCTTCTACATTACCTTATAGATCGAGAATGTGACGGATTCATTGTTAACCCAGAATGTCAGTTTGCCATCTTGAATGTCGATCAATGCCCCTCCGGTCTTCAAGAATGTTCTTCCCAGGATCAGGGGAATGTTTCAATATTCTTCCATATCGAGCACCATGAAATCAGCTGGGATAATGAAATCCTTCACTTTCACTAGCACATCTTCCACGATGCCTCTCGGGGTAGGACACTGATCGATCGGCCATCTGAAGTGATATAGTTGTGGGCTTAATGTTTCTGATCTCCAGCCGTTTGAAAATTGACAAAGGCATTAGATTGATTGATGCCCCTGAATCACAGAGAACTTTTCCGAAGGTCTCCGATGATGCAAGAGATCGTGAAGGAGCCCGGTTCTTCTCTTTTGATTAGCATCTTCTTTTGAATTATGGCGCTACATTCTTCGAATAGGTTGACCGTCTCGTGCTCCAGGAAGGGTCTTTTCTGAGAGACCATGTCTTTCAAAAATTTGATGTATCCGGGCATCTCTTGCAGAGCTTCAACCAATGGGATATTGATATGCACCTTCTTCATATTTTCCAAGAAGCGTGCATACCTCTCGTTCATCTTTGTTTTGGCAAACCGCTGCGGAAATGGCAAAGGAGGTTTTTCCAGTGGCGGACTGGGAACTAGCATAGATCGACGTAGATCAACGTCGATCGATGGGGCCTTTGGAGTTGCGTTGATCGACAGGGCTGCGTCTGCGACGGCTTCTTCATCCTCCCGGATATCTTTCCCCGCCTGCTTTGGCCCTTCATACGATTTCCCCCTCTCAGAGTGATGGCATTCACTTGGTTCCTCTAATTTTGATTCTTGGGGTTAACCTGAGTGTTGCTCGGAAGCTGTCCCGGCTTGTGTTGAGCTCCGAGGGCATCAGCAATCTGGCTGACCTGGTTTTCTATAATTTTCACATGCTTTTGCACCTGCTCCACTTTAGTATTAACGCCTGAGATTTCTTGCTCCAATTTGCTCACTTTGTCAGTGGATCCTTGCATGAACTTAGCCAAAATATCATCGAGATTTGGCTTCTTCTTCTCCACCACTACTCCATCTTGCACCGCAAATCCAGGTGGTGGCTGCTCTGCAGCTTGAGGGTTAGCATTGGAAAATCCCGGATGATTCCTAGCATGATTGTAGTTGTAGGGCTGATTATGCTGCTGATATCCTGCACGGTAATTATTTTGATAACCGCCCCTTTGAACAAAATTCACATCGGCACAATCTCCTTCCAGTGGGGCTTGCACTGGCTCTATTACAGCAACTACCTTTTCTAACTTCAGTGTAGCGAAGTCCTCTCGCAATTTCTTCACCTCGGCTGCCCTATCAGGTTCTTCAGCGGCCTTTTTCTCCACTACTTTCTCAATAGCCTTCACAGGGTGACTTCGACTCGAGGACCAGCGTTGATTGTAGTTGGCCATCTTTTGGAAAAATTCCATAGCCTTCTTCCCACTTTTTGTCATTATGGTGTCACCCATTGTGGTATCCACCAACTCAACGGTCCTCTCATTGAGCCCTTCATAGAATGCTTCTGCTTGCTCGCCCGGAGGTAGGCCATGTCCTGGGCAAGATCTCAGTAACTCCATGTAGCGCTCCCACGCTTCATAGAAGCTTTCATCTGGTCTTTGAGCAAACCGGATGATCTCCTTCCTTCTCTGTCGGATGACGTTCGGAGGAAAGAAGTTTTCCAGGAATTCATTCCGTAGTTCCGTCTATGTACTGATGCTTTCTTTGTCCAGTGCAGTAAACCAAGACTGTGCCTTATCCCACAGAGAGGATGCGAATAGACGCATTCGGATGGCACACTTGCTGACCCCTCCGATTTTGACAGTATTGCAGAGCATAAGAAATTTGTCGAGATGTGCATATGGATCCTCAATCGCTCTTCCGCCAAATTTATTTTGTTGCACCATTTGCACCAATTCGGTTTTCAGCTCGAAGTTGTTGGCGTTGATGCCAATCCTGATGTCTTTCTCTTTGAACTGAGGTCGATAGCGTGCTTGCATAGCTTCTTCTTCCTCATCCTCATCTGATTCCTCGGGCAGATCATGATCTTCTTCATCTTCGTCCCTTGGAATATCTTCAAAGAGTGGATTGGGGTGAATGCGCCGGTTGTTCCGATTGTTCCTCTCAAGATTCCTCTCGAGAGTCAGTTGCTAAAGTTGTGCCCTCATGGCTTGGAGTTCTTGAAACAGTGTTGTTTGCTCCTCCAGGGTCAGCAACTGTGGAGGTGGCTGCTCGTCGATCGGCTCAGGTAGGACGACCGGCTGTGGCACATGGTCCGGCGATGGTACATTTTCTGCCATTGTTTGATCAGTAAAACTTTCTTGGGCACGCTTATTCCTTCGAATCTTTCTGCACGTGGCTTCGATGTCCGGATAATAATAGAGTGGGTCATTTCCTTTAGCTGTTATACTCATGCACTACCTGTACAGCAAAGGAAGTAGTGAAATAAAAATGGAAATAAACCAAAACAAACTAAGAACGAAAACTGAAATTCTGAAAAGAAAAGACAACGGCGTCGATCGACGCAAAACACACGTCGATCGACGTGAAAAACAAAAACTCACAAAACTTCAAATAAAAGTACGAAAATTACAACCTAAATTAGTATTTCGATCACAGAATTAATAGTAAGATTATTTCTATTCTTTCCCTGGCAACGGCGCCAAAATTTGATCGCAAAATTATTTTATCAGCGACTTAGCTAAGCTAATAATAAAGCGGCAAATAAATTATTGAATCCCATGGGGAAGAAATAACGAAAAATCTTAAATACTAAAACATAAGTTCTCAAAATACTGGTTCGGAAAGAGAATAAACTTATGGTTTTGTTTCAAACAAATGTTGCAAGTTAAAATTGAACAGGAAAATAAAAGACTTTGGATGAAGCAGACATGAGAAGTACAGATTCCAGGGATATCTACCTATCAAGTATGACATGTATGAATGAATTGATTAGTTCCCAATTTAATTCCTCTACGTAGTGAAACATCAGAAAGGTATTATGAACTTCTTTGTTAGACAATTCATAAAGTAGATTAGTTAATTACCTATCTCTGCTTGGTCTCAAGATGAATTAACTAACTCCTAAAATCCACAGATTTATTCCTATAATCTATCTCCTTCTGCTCAGACAAGAAATCAAATTATATTGTGAAAACTCTTTCCATTGAAAACTATTACAGTTACGTCTCAAGTTCTCAACTAATTAATCCTAAGATGTGGCCAGCAAACTCAAGATTATGAATAAGCACAGATTTCACAAACTATGATGGGAAAGGGAAAATAATTCAATTAATCCAACATGCATACATTGAAAGTTCGAAACCCTAGAATCTAAGAAGGAATTTAGTTACACATATTCATGAATAGAATCATCAGAGATAAAGAAAAACATGAATTGCATAAAACTTGGGTGTAGATATCTTCCCACAAAAACCTGTCTTCAATCATAAAACCTAAAAACTCTTGGAAACCTCTAAAATCTTCAACTCTAAAATTCTCCTAATTCTCCATAGATTTCCACACTAAATTTCGAATTTTACATGGCCTTATATAGTAGTGATAGATGTATCAAACAGTATCTTGGTTTAGATATGTCTCTATCTTCAAATTAGGATCAGATCAGGAAAACCCGACGTCGCATCGATCAACGGAGCATCTTGCGTCGATCAATGCACTTGAAGAACTCACGTCGATCGACGCACATTCTTGCATCGATCGATGTGGCACTGCCTTCGCTTCTTTGCATCGATCACTTGTCGATCTCTTTCGTCGATCGCCCTCCGAGCAGCTGCGTTGATCGATGTGGCATGGGCGTCGATCGACGCAGGTCTGGAACACGAGCATCTTTCTGATTCTTCCTTGTGTCCGACTAAAAACCTGCATATTTCACCAATCACGATATTACGAGCACAATAGCCAATCCATGCACAAAAAGACACGTAAAACAATCTAAACATCACCCAATTAGTCAAAGAACAAAGAGATAAGTTGGTTAAAATACTAACTTATCAGCTTTCACTCGGTGTCATTCTTTGCTTAGCCATTTTTCACCCTAAAACCTGCAAAAGACACCATCACGAGCGTTTCACGTGCGATAACCCTCTCATGCATGCAAAAGTAAATAAAGTGCTTCTAGAAACACTAAAACACACAAGAACTTCATTGATAAGTTAGTGAAAATACGAACTTATCACACGGTGGTAACCTGAGTCGAAGATTCAAGTCTAGTGTTAGTAAACATGGAAACTTAGAGAGATGGCCTGTTAGAAAGCCCTTTGTCTTTTAAGCCCGAGGAATCTCAGACTTCTTTTCAGCCCGAGGAATCCTAGTTTGGATAACCTCGTACTGACTTGGGCACATATGCATGCCTAAGTCTGACTAACCTTCGATCTCTTTCGAATAGCTCAAGCTTTAAAGGTAGAGGCTCTTATACTGACTTTCTAAGGTCGGTACAGTTTAGCCCTCATACTGACTATCCATAGTCAGTATGGAAAATGCCCTCATACTGATTTCTCCTTATCAGTATGGAAAACCCTCATACTGACTTCTCCTAGTCAGTTCGGGAATGCCCTCATACTGACTTCTCCTTGTCAGTATGGATGTACCTTAAACTAAGTGCTCCAACTCAGTTTTGGTTTAGACAAGGCGTGCAGGTAGTCAGTTCTCGAGCATTCTCCTTTGCTCGGTCTTCAGTCTAAGTTCCATTACAACTCGATCGATCCTATACAAAGATTACAGTTTAGAACTCTAGAAATTGAAATACTGACTTAGATGGCTAACAATCTTTGACCCACCAAAACAACAAAAAGTAAGGAAGGATTTCTCTAATAAATATCCTAACAATTTCCCTCTTTTTGGTGTGGTCAAAGCCATCTATAACCTAAGCTGATGAGGTATGGACAACTTTAGAGTTTTTACGGTTTAGACAATTAGTCACATAAACTCAGAAAAGTTCCCCCTCAAGGCCAGCTTTCTACTTAAGATCTTCTCCTTATAAACTTGTAGAGATATTGTTGAATTGATTTTTCAAGTCAGTTTAGAGCAAATTAAATATTAAGTGGGAAAGAGTTAGAAGCCTGCTGATTACACTGGAGTGTGTAAGTTCATCGTTTGAAGAACGAAGACCTTTGTTGGACAAAAAGAGATTGTCATCAACAAGTCAGTTTACCCTTTAATAATTTTATTACAAGTATATAGATGAACTAACAAAAAAAACCTATTACAGGACTATTACAAGTCTATACTAGGCTGCTTCCGGTCTTCATGATGTTCTTCAAACTGGCTACTGCAGAACCAATGCAGTGAGGGATGTTGGTTTGATATGCTGACCAATTTACCTAAGATTCCCTCATGTTGGCTTATTGCAACTGTGCTTTTTGGAGGTTTGCTGGCGTAATCGAGAAATACCAGCAGTATCGGCAAGACATCTAGGAGGTCTCTTTTCTGGTTCAGAGATGAACAAAAAACACATCCCCAGTGATCGTCCTGTCCCTCTGAGCTTCCTTTCTCATTCGACTTCATGAACTGTTTTCACAGTTTTTCGACATAATGCAGCGAAGAGCTCTTGACAGATGAAGCTAGAGCAGTCCATGTAGACTCAAAGCATAAAACAGAGAGATTTTCTCTGCCTCTACTTTTGTTGTCGGAGCTGCTCTGCTCATGTTTCTGATGTCTTCTGCACCTCCCATACTTCTTTTCCCCTTCTTTGACCGCACCCAAAAAGGGTGGTGAGCTTATGTCTGGAGGCTTGGGCTCTATCACCAATTTTCCAGATCTAAGGGAAGTTTTGGTTGAAGACGAAGTATAAACTTGGAAAGAAGGGTTCGACAATGGAGATTGGAGAAAAGTTGTTTGAGAGAGGAAACATATGAACCCTATTTATAGTAGAGAGAAAGGTCATTAAAAGAGGTAAGCGTACCGTATGGCCTTTCAATTTCTTGATATTCAGCAATGTTTGGTATACATTGCCTCGCGATGCGCATTTTAGATTTAACTAGAGCAACGTGGGAAGGAGCGTTATCCGTGTGTCAAAACTTGATTCCTCGATGCAAGATATGCATTAATAGCGATGTAACTGCAGCGATCGCCTTTGGAATTCAAAATCCCGCCTTTCGAAATTCCAAACTGACTAAGAGTCAGTTCCTAAACTGAGAGTTGGAACTCAGTTTAATTCTGCATCCGTCCTTCAGAAGTCTTCTAAGTGTGAAAACAAAAACTTGGTTTTTCTTCAGCAAGTCAGTTCGAAACTTAGAGGAGGTAAGTTTCAACTTCTTCGGATGCCTTAAGAGATGACTTCTTCTGTTCTTGTTTGTGTGATGAGCTTCATGCTAATTTGCGTTGACTCCATGTGAGGAAATAATCCTTAAAAATACGCATGAAAACTTCACACTGAGTGACACACCGAGTTTGGAAAACTAAGAGCTTGGACTCAGTTTTATTCAGTTTCACTCTTCTTCAACAAGGACTTCATCGATCTCCAGTAGACCAAGTTTTATGCAGAGCTTCTTGAATCTTGTCTCTGGGAGTGGTTTGGTGAAGGTATCAACCAACTGATCTTCAGTTCGGATGTACTCTACGGACACACCCTTTCTCTCGACATGATCTCTGATGAAGTGATGTTTTATTTCGATGTGCTTGGTTCTAGAATGATGAACTGGGTTCTTTGTGATGCACATTGCACTGCTGTTATCACAATAGATTGGCACACACCCAATTTTGACATCATAGTCAAGAAGTTATTGCTTGATCCAAAGCACTTGAGCACAACAGCTTGTTGCAACAACATATTCTGCTTTAATTGTAAGTGTAGTTACTGAATGCTGCTTCTTGTTGAACCAACTTACAAGCTTGTGACCTAAGAACTGACATGTTCCGCTTGTGCTCTTTCTGTCTATTATGCATCCTCCAAAATCTGAATCTGAATAAGCATTAAGAGTGAGCTTGTCAGATTTTGTGTACCAAATACCTAGTGACTCTGTCCCTTTAAGGTGTTTAACTATTCTTCTAGCAGCTTCCATGTGCGACTTCTTTGGATTGGCTTGAAATCTCGCACATACTCCAACTGAGTAGGAGATGTCTGGCCTACTTGCAGTTAAGTATAGAAGTGACCCAATAATACTTCTGTATGCTGTTGGGTTGACTGCCTCGCCTTCTTCATCAAGATTGATCTGAGCGCTTGGGCTCATCGGAATCCTCAAGGGCTTGGTCTTCTCTGGACAAAACTTGATGATC
The DNA here is from genome assembly GCA_026898455.1 of Plectranthus barbatus. Taxonomy (NCBI): domain Eukaryota; kingdom Viridiplantae; phylum Streptophyta; class Magnoliopsida; order Lamiales; family Lamiaceae; genus Plectranthus; species Plectranthus barbatus. The sequence goes on from JAPKLW010000003.1 coordinate 766,032, forward strand.
AAGTCCTTGGTATATTTCTTCTGATTGATGAAGATTCCTCATTCGGATACTTGAAGACCTAAAAAGTAAGTCAGTTTGCCCATCTAGAAGTGGCTCTGCATCAGTTTGGCAAACTTTTCACACATCTTCAAGTTTTTGCATCCGAATATAATATCATCGACGTAGATCTACACTAGAAGGATGTCTGATCCACCCTTAATTCTAAACAACATCGTGTCAATTTTGCCTTTTGGGAAACCATTCTTGAGGAGAAACTGAGACAATGTCTCAAACCAAGCTCTGGGTGCCTGCTTCAACCCATAGAGAGCCTTCCTCAATTTGTAAACTTCATTTTCTTCTTCAAAACCAGGGGGCTACTCCACATATACTTCTTCTTTCAGCTCCCCATTCAGAAAGGCACTCTTCACATCCATCTGGAAAACTGTGAAGTTGTTGTGCGCAACATAGGCAAGAAATAGGCGAATTCCTCACACTGAGCATATCCTTTTGCTACCAGCCTTGTCTTAATCCTCACTATGCTCCGAGTTTCGTCTCTCTTTTTCTTGAAGACCCATTTGGTGCCAATAACTGACTGATGAGTTGGTCGATCCACCAAGTACCAAACCTCATTTCTCTTGAACTCAACAAGCTCCTCTTGCATTGCATTGATCCAGTCAATTGATATCAGAGCATCTCCAATCTTCGTTGACTCTGACTCCTGAGATATAAAACAAGTAAGTCGAGAACTTCTTTGTCTCATGCAAACTGAGTTGGCAACACTGTCCAGCACAGCATCCTCAAGATGGATCATCAACCATTTCGGCTTCTGGAGCTGGGTAACTTCAACAGGTTGGACGAAATCTCCAGGGTACTCAGTACTGTCTGCTCCCGATACTGGAACTTGAACTAAGTCACTCTGACTAGAGTCTCCTTCTCAAGTGATGACTTCCATATCCTGATCTCCTTGGTCTTCTAGTGACACAGTTGGTTGGACATCTTCACGATGAGCACTTTCATCTTCTGGAAGGTCAGTTTGAATTGCCGACTCTGTTCTAGTTTGACTTTCAAACTGAGCTTTGTTTTGATCTCCTGAAGTTCCCCCTTGATTGATGCCAGTATTTATCATCAGTGAACCAAAGACCTTAGCTAGGTCGATTGCATTACTGGCATCCTCGTCTGGAACGCTTGTGCGATCATCCACAGACTTGGTCTGAGAAACTTGATTTTGATCTTCTTTATCAGCTCTAAGTTTCTCACACCCACTGTTAACAACAGGATCACCAAGTTCCAGTTTCTTTCAAAGTCCTACGCACTAAGATAGACTCATAAAAAACAACAGAGCATGTTACTTCCACAAGTCTGGTTGTCTTGTTGAGTATTATGTATCCCTTATATGAAGGATGCCCATATCCAAGGAACACACCTTTATCGGCCTTGGGACTGAAAGTATTCAGTTTAGACTTTCCATTTTTATGGATGTAACATGGAGAACCAAAAGCACGAAGATGAGCTATAGAAAGCTTGTGACCATTGAAGACTTTGTACGGGGTTTTGTGATGACGACTGTTGATTGTGCTTCTGTTCTGAGTATAGCACACTGTCATCAAGGCTTCTCCCCAATAATCTTCTTTCAAGTCAGCTTCAGCAAGCATAGTCCTGACTGCCTCCTTTAGTCGCAAGACCATTCTGCTGGGGCGTCCATGGAGCTGAATTCTCATGAGCAATACCAGTATCAGCACATAAGTCCATCAGTGAACCGTTGCAAAACTCAATCCCGTTGTCAGATCTGATTCTTTTGACAGTGACTCCTTTGTTGTTTTGCACTTGAAGGATGAGCTCTGGAAGTTGAATCTTTACTTCATCCTTGCTCTTCAGTAGCCTTACCCAAGTGTATCTCGAGTAGTCATCTACCACAATGGGAGTGAATCTTTTTCTTCCAATGGTAGGCGGCTTGACTAGTCCAAACAGATCCATATGTAGTAGCTCAAGGATCCTGTATGTGCTTGCTGAGATTGTTTGATTCTTGAATGATGCACTGGTTTGCTTTCCCATCTTGCACGCTCTGCAGACACCTTATTCCTTCTTGAAACTGACTTGCGGTAGGCCTTCCACAAGCTTGTGTTTGGCAAGATTTCTGATTGAATGGAAATTCAAATGGCTAAGTCTCTTATGCCATAGCCAGTTGACTCCTTCTTAGATTGAGCTTGTTGCGACAAGGCACGTGTCAGGCTTTCCGATCTCCCAATCCGCATAGTAGAGACTTCCTTTCTTCACACCTTTCAGCACAGTCTCCTTGGAGTCTTTGTCATTGATCCAACATTCTTCTTCGATAGAAGTCACCTCATATTTAGATTGGATAAGCTGACTCACTCTCTGCAGATTATAATTAAGGTTGGTGACTAAGGATACATTGTTGATGATGATTCCATTGCATTCCAAGCATCCTTTGTCAGTTACTCTCCAAAACTGACAAGTGGTCCTCTTGGCATTCTCAGTTTTGAGAGAAGATTACTGTCACCGGTCATGTGAGTTGAACATCCATTGTCCAGTATCCATGTTCTTTTCTTCTTTTTATGTTGACCTTAGTGACCCTATACCTGCAAAATATATAAGGTTAGACAAAAGGTACCCGTATTTCTGTGGGTCCTGCAGGGTTAATCTTATATATCCAACTTTTGGAAATCCATACTTGCTTTATCTTAAACCTAGGTGTCACAACATCTTCTTCCTTTCTCTTTCTCTTTAGATAATTGATGCAGTTTCTATGCATGTTTGAAGGAAAAGAGTGAGTGTGTGAAACCTTGTGAAAAACTGAGTTTCTAGGAACTGACTTCCTAGAAACTGACTTCCTTGAAACTGAGTTTCGGTTAGGTTCTCAAAAACTGAGTTCAGAGTGTACAGTCTTTCTAGTCCGTAAAGTAGAAAATAATTGGACTCAGACCTCATACAATTGCTCTTTCTATACGGATAAGTTCTCCTCTCATACGAATTATGAGTTGGGAACCTTGGAATTCTAGAATCTAAAAATGAAACTGACTTTCTATAAATCCCAATTTTAGTTGTTGAGGTGGATTTCCTCACTTTGTAACATCTACCCCTCGGGTCCGATGTCAGGGCCTGCAGTCCGATGCACACCAACCACATCTCCAGTTGGCATCTACCGAATCTGGAAGGTTGTTTACAGTGGGATTCGAATCTCCGTCCTGGCCTTTAACACCAAACCCTAAGGGTTAGATTCCACCAGTTGATCTGCAGCTCAACTGGTGGCATCTAACCCTTAGGGTTTGGTGTTAAAGGGCAGGATGGAGGTTCGAATCCTGCTGTCAACAACCTTCCAGATTTGGTAGATGCCAACTGAAGATGTGGTTGGCGTGCATCGGATTGCAGGCCCTGACATCGGCCCCGAGGGGTAGATGTTACAAAAGAGTACACTTCCTATGTATAAGGGGCTTCACTCAGGTTTGTTTGACTTATAAGTCAAACTTTTTCTATGCTTGGGCATATAAGGCAGTTTTGGAACTAACTGTGCCCTTCTATCCTGATTACCCACTAAGGAGTATCTGTCCATATTGACTACTACTTTACCTACCAGCTTGACTTCTAAACTAGAATTCTTTCTAATGTGATGGTTCGAGACATTCCTAGTTTCAGAAGTAGATGCATGATTGCTCAAAATATTTTTTGAGAAGCCTAAACCTGACTTGTCAAAGGCATGTCTTTGCAAACTCAGAGCTTCTGGAACTTTGCTATTGCTAGAATAAAGTGAACAGATAAGTTTTTGATCGCTAGCAATTTTTAATTTTTTGCATTCTTCAGAAATAGATTTAAAAGATTCAAGTAAAGTAGAATGCACTTCTCTAAGTTTGGCTAGTTCTTCACTTACTGACTTCGATCCTTGGATCTCCTCAGTCAGTTTTGAAACTTTCTGTTTCAGTAAAGCATTTTCTCCAGCCAAGACAATTTTTAACTCATAAAATTTTGCAAATCCTCTATTTAAAGCTTCAAGTGTGACATCCTCTGCATCTTAGCAATAAGATTCAGAGTTGTCTTCTATGCATGCTATAGGAATAGAAACTGAGTTAGGAATGTGTACTGGGATAGTAGACTCTGCTTCAGTTTCTTCCTCTTCTGTCAATTTGGCCATCAGCACCAGGAAGGCTTCCTCCACTGCCTCACCGTCTGATGTGTAGTAGTCGTCATCATTGTCTAGGATGCCTGGCATCTCAGTTCTGGAGAGCATGGCCTTTGCAACTGCTCTGGAAGCTTTCTTCTCGAACACTCTCTTTAAGCACTCCATTTCCTCCTTAGAAACCAGTTGACACTCATACTTGAGGTAGTCTGGAGAGTTGCACTCAAAGCATGCTTTAGGAGGTCTTTCGCTGAACTTTAGTTCACTTGACTATGAACCTTCCTTCTTGGCTTTGGCTTCCTGAAGAAGTCTGGTCAGCTTCCTCATCTGCTCCTCAAGCTCTTCAATTGAGCTCTCTTCCTCCTTCTTCTGGTAGGAAGGTGTGGGTGCTGACTTTGAAGTGGACGCCTATCCAGAAGATCTGTTAGCTTGGAAAGGCTTTTGAGGCCTTCTCTTGAACTCCCTTTTTGCGAAAAAGACAACATCTTCTTCTGGATTTGTGCTGACACTTCGCACTGCTTCATTCTTATTCGCCATTTGGATGTCCCATTCATGGGCTTGGAGCTGGGTGAACACGTCCTTGGTCGTCATCTTCGAGAGATCCTTCTCTTTCAAGCTGGTGGCTTTGATGAACCAGTCCTCTTTAGGCATTGGAGAGAGTTTTTGCATTCATATCTGCAATTTCATAGGTTCTCCTCAAGTTTTTCAGCTCGCAGATAACAACATTGAATCTAGCTTCCAATTATTTAACATTTTTGACAAAAAGCATTTGGAAAGATTCATACTTATCTACACAATTTTGAAGCTTGTTGCGCTTCATCTGAGTTGTTTCTTGGCTGAGTGTGCCAAGAAATTCCCACATCTTTTTGGCGTTGTTGTGCTCGAAAGCTTCAACAACCAATGGCTTTGGTAGGGATTGTAAGATGAGCACCATGGCCACCGAATCCAGCTAAAAATGAACTATGTCGTCGTTCGTCCACTCTGCATAAGGCTTCTCCACTATCTCCTGAACTTCTGCTCCTCCGAGCTGAGTATTCACCTTGGTGATCTTCAGTGGTCCGGTAGATAGAACCTCTGCCATCTCTAGGTGGACATTCTTTAGCATAATCAATGATTGCTTCTTTCATATCTCAAAGTTTTCAAGATGAATACTTTGGACGCTTCAAAATTTGTGCCATCTCTGCGTACCTAAGCTTAAAACACACAAACTGAACCAAGTGCAGAAAAACAGAGATTTGGTCCTAAGTGACTCAAGACCATTGCCTGTAAGAACCTTGGCGCGTGATACACTTGTTGGTCCCAAAATTAGAGTGCAAAACTGTGCAGCGGAAGTAAATAATGACAGTTGCACTAGTTCGATTAAAAATAGAGTATAGTAAGTTTTGTATGTAAAAGACTTGAGCTTTGGTCTGTTCTGATTAGTCAGTTTCACAGAATAAACTCTTCAATACTTAGAAGTATTGAAGGTTTCAAAAGTCAATTTATGAAACAGAAAAATAGAGCAAGTATGTAAATAAAGCAGTACAGAACACACAAGATTTATAGTGGTTCGGATCTCAATATCCTACATCCACTCTTCAGACCCAAGGTCCGGATAATTCACAAAGTAGATACAAGCCTCCTTATGATCTATACACAGCTCGTCGGTGCCTCCGTCCTTCGGTCAACTATGGCACTCGCCTAGGAACTCCATGCAGACTGAGTATTCAGGTTGAAGTGAGGACGGCACCCTGCAGCCTTCTTCCCAGTGGTTGGATTATTACTGTTCTTCCCAGAACTCAGGTGGTTGGCATACGCCCGTGAGAATCAAAATCCTAGACTAGGAAACTGATTGCTATGAATATATCTCAGAAAGATATATTCATCAAAGAAGAGCTTCAACTTAAAGCTTCAGCCTCGTACTAGGAGAAGTTAGCACGGTGGGTAACTTGAGTCGGAGACTCAAGTCTCGTGTTAAAAAACACGGAAACTCAGAGAGTTTAGCAGAGAGATGGCCTGTTAAAATGCCTTTTGTCTTTTAAGACTTTTTGATTTCGAGTTCGGCAACCGTTTAAGGTTGGGGGCAGGTCTTTATTAAGAGGAGAACCTTTGGCATTTTGAATTTCTATCCGTTAGACTCATAAATCCAGACGTTAGACTCATGGATTATATTGTCCAATTGTAGCCCATGCCTTAGGTCTCCTTTCTGCTCTGCTCTGCTACATTAGTATACTATACACTAACTTTATGTCAGACTTCTTTTCAGCTCGAGGAATCCCAGTTTGGATAACCTCGTATTGACTTGGGCCAAATGAATGTCTAAGTCTGACTAAGCTTTGATTTCTTTTGAATAGCTCAAGCTTTAAAAGTAGAGGCTCTTATACTGACTTTCTAAGGTCAATACAGCTTAGCCCTGATACTGACTATCCATAGTTAGTATGGAAAACGCCCTCATACTGATTTCTCCTTATCAGTATGGAAAACCCTCATACTGACTTCTCCTAGTCAGTTCGGGAATGCCCTCATACTGACTTCTCCTTGTCAGTATGGATGCACCTTAAACTGAGTACTCCAACTCAGTTTTGGTCAAGGCAAGGTGTGCATGTAGTCAGTTCTCGAGCATTCTCCTTTACTCGGTCTTCAACCTAAGTTGTATTACAACTCGATTGATCCTATACAAAGATTACAATTTAAAACTCTAGAAACTGAAAAACTGACTAAGATGGCTTACGATCTTTGACCCACCAAAACAACAAAAAGTAAGGAAGGATTTCTCTAATAAAAATCCTAACAACTCACTATCATTACCAGTCCAAGTATAGGTATACAAAGCCAAAGTCAAGTGCAGAGGAAGATGGAGACAAAATTATTGAAGTAAGTAGAGGAGATGGTCAAGAGCAACATAGTTCAATCCATTCTTGTGAGGACTATTGGTTTGAAAAGAAATATGCATGAAGATAAGCAATTGCGTAAGTGTGAACATGATGATGCACCAAATTAGCCAACCAAGGGCAATATAAGATGGTTTATTTAATCCAGTGCAGACTTGGATTTGAGGAAAAATCCTTTTGAAGAGGAGGGGAATGATGGACATCGAGTTGGCAAGATATATCAAAATATTTCAAGAAGATTTGATATATCTTGATAAGACTTGATTTAGCTTTAATTATATTAGATTTGATTTCTAGATTTGTAGGATTTAGATTCGTTTAATTACAAAGATTTCAAGATATATTTTCTGTATATTTTGATAGATTTGATATGTTTTTCATATTTATTTTCCTTGTTTGATTAGGATTAGAGTTGATTTTCTCCCAATAAATAGGGCTTCATATTTTTCATTGCAATTCAGTTTTCAGTTCACTAATATTTTTGTGAGTTTATTTCTCCAATTCTAAAAGCTCTTGAATTTCTGTGGAGTACCTTGAAATTCAATATTTGACATATCAATCGGACTTACACATCCGATTGTCGTGTCTTCTACCATTCTGTGTCATTAGTTCTTCAGCTTCTTGGGCGTATATGAGATTCGTCTAAAATACATCATTTGAAGGGTAACGAGTTCTTCAGCTTCTTCGAGTGTATGTGAGATTCGTCTCGAATACATCATTTGAAGGGTGAATTAGGGTTACTGAACTTCCATCCTATCGTCGTTTTCCATTCCAGTTATGTTCGTGTCTTTTTGTGTCGTGTCAACTCTTTACCCTAGGCTACGATCATTACTCATCCACGAAGATCGTATCATTTTGGTATTTAGAGTCAGGTCGTGTTTTTTTTTCTTTTCCTTTTGGTTCAAATTCGTGTCTTGTCCACTTCAATTTTTTCGTGTCAATTTTTTTCTTTTTATATTTATTTTCATTTGTATTATTATTTTTCATTTTTTAATTATTATTTTTAGTTTTCCATCTTATTATATGTCTATATCATCAATATTTATCCATATCTATCAATATCTATATCACTCATATTTATCCATATATCTCATTTATAAATATCTATATCTATTTATATATCTCATCCATGTTTATCCTTATATAGATCATCCAAATAATTATCCTTATGTATCCATATATCTCATCCATATTTATCCATATATATCTTATTCATATCTAATCATATTCATTCATATATATCTCATTCATATCTATCTATATCTATTTTATTCATATCCATATTTTATTAATATCCAATACTTATTCATAGCTAGATATCTAGATATCCTTTTCTATTCATACCAGCCAAGATAAGCCACTTATTACTGAATATGCCGCAACTTATACCAACAGTTTATCCAGGAATTGTCTCAGTTGTGATAACTATTTATATCTCGCTAGGTCAAGCTATCCATAAGATATTCAGTGATCTCTTACTCACCGTATGATCTCCCTATCGACGAGCAAAGAGGATAATGTTTTTCGCTTTGTATGTTTGTTAATTAAACATGAGAATTGTATCATTGTGTACAACATGTTGATGGGTGAAGTTCGCGAATAATGGAAAATAAAGAGAGAATACTCAAGAAAAAAGATAATAATAATTTTATTGGAGAATGATTTTGAAGAGAGAAAAATTTGATCATTTTACAATGATGACACATGTATTTATAGGAGAGAAATCCTAGATTTACAAAGAAATATGATAAGATATGGCTAGATATCTCCAAATCTCGTTTTCCCTAAGCAAATAAATCTTTTCCTTCATAAATATTGAGTAGATATAGTCACTGTAGGGATATGCCGGTGAATCGAATCACCAAATCCAAATAAACCGGATCATTTCATGGATGTTGAGAGTAATAAACATACGATAATCCTAGCATGCTCCTATGAATTTAATGCAGTGGTTATATGAGTTTACCTTAACTCCGTCATCTCAGATCCGATCTTTCGCGTTTGAAACCCAATCTCGATTCAACCACGCGATTTGATTAACACTGCGGAAATAGAAATTAGAACCAAATCTAATTTCAAGAATTAATCAAAATAAAAGAAAATGAAGAATAATTTGTTCTCCAGATTAGGCCTTCAGATCTGTATCCCGATGCTGGTCAATCCTGCTAGTGGTGAGGATTCCACATGACTGTGAATGTGTAGGCTAGAGTCGAAAAATTCGACTCCCAAACACACTGGAGGCACCGCCCTTCTCTCTCTCCTAGGGTTTCTGTGAATTGAACTGAGCTCTAGGGTTTCTGAGAGAGAACTATCTATTTATAGACCTAGGGTTTTAACCCTAATGGGCTACTGGGCTCCATTCAGCATATTTAATTTGGGCCAGACCTGGGACCTAATGCAAATAATAAAGTGGGCCTATGAATTAATTAATTCTCATGTCCATAACCCAGGACACAATTAATTAATTAATATTAATTCTTTTTCACCACAGAATTAATACTGACCTACCCCTTTATTACCACGTTATGAGAACGGGCTGCATTTACTTGAGAATCCCCATATTTAAGGTTACCGGACATTCATTAATTAATCAGAGCTTCTGACAAGCTCTATCTACAAATAATTAATATCTTATATTTCCTGAGCAGTACCACTCAAACCTTATCACTCGTGCTTGAACTTAATCAGACTCCTGGACTTTAGCACGATGAACATTATTGAGCTCCTCAAGGAATGTCCCCATCCTATTACTCGGATATGGTTGCCTAACTCCAGTCTCAGGCTATTCTACACAAACTGCTGCTACCCAAAATGCGGGTATACGAGCACGTTACTCAGGCTCTCCACCATGGCAAGTCAAAGCAACAGTCAACCCGTGCATACCCCTGAACCTTTGTTAGGGTTTGGACTCAATCAAGATCGAGATCTTGTATTCTCTGATGTCAGACAGTAGAATACATCTCACTGTGGTCCAATCTATACGCAATCGCACGTATTAGCATATCAAGTAATCAGGACAAATTACTTCTTTCCAACTATGCTGCAGCCTATACCGACAGACTTATCCTCGTACGCTGTCTCCGCTGTGATAATATTTATATCTCACTAGGTCAAGTGATCATACTGTCTTCTGTGATCTACAACGCGCCGTATGATCGTCCCTATTGGTGAGATAAGAGGATATCGTTGTTCCTCGCATGTAAGTTTGTTAACAGATAGAAAATACAGTTGAATGTATACTCATTGTAATAAATGCTTTCTATATACAAAACCCAACGGTCACAAATCGCCAAAATCAGAAATAAGATACATGTAGGATTCCTTCCTTATCTGTTTGTCACAAGAATGTTTTGAAGGGTTGCTATCTCAAGTGGTTCGACCACTTGGGAGTGATGTCACCGGTGGAGTGTGGCGAAGCTGTTCGAGTGAGGCTCCTCGAGGTGAAGCCGTTTGGGTAAGGCTCCTCGAGGTGAAGCTGTTTGGGTGAGGCTCCTCGAGGTGAAGCTGTTTGAGTGAGGCTGCTCGAGATGAAGCAGCTCGAGCAGTGCAAGCAGCTCTCGGCCTTAGTGCATTTTCAATTAATATCACAGACTTTCGTACTACTCCTCCATCATATTGCCCCTGAGAGCTAGCATGGAGGATTTATCTACCCCTCTCCAACCAACTCTCCGACATGAAAGAGAAAGGCGCGACTGCCACCTTTTCCTATATCAGTCGATAAATCCCTCGAAGCAGTGAGTTTGCTTGATGAGGTGGGGCTCCGAGCAATATGCTACGGAAGTGCACCCAAGAGAGATTGCAGTTAGTGACCCTGAATCTTCCGACACATGGACCAGCTTCATACTGCACGTGGGTGAATACGGCAGAATCAAATGGATCCGAATTCTGTGGGATCTGGCAAGGAGTGAAGTAATTGTGCCAAGATTGATTCGAGTGGACATTCAGTTTGAGGTTGCATCTTTAGAAAGATAACCCTCGCGACGTTGCCACTCGAGGCTAGTCACGTGCCACCAAGATTTGAAATCTCCGAGTGCCCTAACAACGTGAGATTTGCTTCATCAGGGGGTGGCCCCCTGGGTATGAAGGCTTTACGAGGAGTGCTTGAAGCACAGGGAATCATGTATGGATTTTATAATATATGCCCATGTATCGCTAAGGAAGATGGCAGGCAGATGCCTGCTGAATGGAGTGAGGGACGCAAGTGATAAGTTAGTATTTTTACCAACTTATCCATTAGTTCTTTGACTATTTGGTTGATGTTTGAGTAGTTTTATGTGTTTTATTGTGCATGAAGTGGCTTTGGTACTTGTAATATCATGGTTGATGAATTATGTAGGTTTTTGAGTCGGAAACAATGAGAAAATCGAAGAGGCTCGGATTCAAGACCTGCGTCGATCGACGCTGGAGGCACGTCAATCGACGCAGCTCGCTTGAAGGATCGATCGACGGAAGGATGGACACAGACCCGCGGAAGCCAAGCCCACGTCGATCGATGCATAACCTGCATCGATTGATGTGGCACCTTCAAGGGCATCGATCGACGCAAAACATGCGTCGATCGACGTGGATCCGGAAGCTTCAGATTTACTCCTATCTTGAAGATTTAGATAGATCTAGTCCTAGACACTGCATGATATATCTATCACCACTATATAAACCCATGTAAATTTCGATTTTTAGGTGTGTAGAATTTCAGAGTTCAAGTTTTTAGAGGTTTCAAGCAGCTTTTGTGTTTTATGATTGAAGACAGATTTTTGTGGGAAGACTTCTTCACCCAGTTTTTATGCAATTAATGTTTTCTTTATCTTTGATGGTTTTCATCATGAATATGTGTAACTAAACTTCTTTTCAGATTTTAGGGTTTCGAACTATCAAGTTCCCATGTTTGATTAATTAAATTAATTTTTCTTTCCCATCGTAGTTTGTGATTTCTGTGCTTATTCATAATCTTGAGTTGATGGCCACATCTTAGGATTAATTAGTTGAGAATTAGAGACTTAACAAAGATAGTTTTCAATGGAAAGAGTTTTCACAATATAAACTGATTTCTTGTCTGAAAAGAGGGAAATAGATTATAGGAATAGATCCGTAGGTTTTTGGAGTTAATTAATTAGTCTTGAGACCGAAAGGAGATAGATAATTAATTAATCAACTTTGTGAATTGTCCAACAAAGAAATTCATAATACTTTTCTGATGTTTCACTACGAACAGGAATTAAATTAGGAATTGATCAATTTATTCATACATGTAATATTTGCTAGGTAGATATCTGATCACTGTTATTTCTAACAGATTAATTATAATAACAGCGGCAAATAAATTTGTAAACCCTAAGGTTATCGAATCCAGGGGAATTGTGTGGGGAAACTACCCTATATACTAGCTATGATCCTAAAATTCATTGTTTGAGGAATTCAAAATCAGGGTTTTGTTTGGAAAATAAAGATGACAATACGGAAAATTTAAAGATGTTTTGAAAGCAAATTTAAAAGAACACAGATTCTAGGGAAGAAATCTTATTATGGATAACATGTAGGAATCAATTAATTTAACAGGTGGAATACTGCAACAATGCTATATTTCCTTGTTTGGCAAATATAACCTAGATTACTAATTAGTGACTATCTCCGCTCGGTCTCAAAGTACACCAAATTAGTCAATCTGATAAGCAAATCAGTTCAATTCCTACAGTCTAGTACATCTGTTTGGATAGTGTAGATAGTATCATGCATTCCTAATCCCACTATCAATATTCACCTCTCGGTCCTTCTATCAATAGCTAGACATCTAAATTAATCATCATCTCTCGGTCCTTGAATTAAATTAGAATTAAGAAATAAACATAGGAATCATGAACCTAATTAATTAATCCTAACATGCATCCATAATAATATCAACCCCTAGAACCCGCTAGGGTTTCTAGCCACTCATCACAGATAGAAATCCAAAAGAAAACATATTAAATTGCATAAACATAAAGAACTTACAAGAAAATAAAAGGGTTACGTGTTCCCCAAGTCTCCAAACTCTAAAAACTGAAAAATATGATTGCATGCCTCAAAAAGTTGAATTTAATTAGGTATTTATAGGGGTGGATGTGTATCCTATCAAATCTAGGGCTAAAGATATGAATAAATCCGATTTTCATCAGATTTCTGCTCCAGAAGACTCGCTCGCGTCGATCGTTGCTGATTGACGTCGATCGATGTGGCTTCCTCTTTGGCATCGATCGATGTTGATTGGCGTCGATCGACGTGGTCTCTCGCCCCTTCTGCACGGTCTCACGGTTTTGGCCATAACTTCCTCTCCCGAACTCCGATTGACCCGATTCCAATTGCATTGGAGAGCTAACTCAAAGAATCATCCATTGCCATGTGCCAATAGCTCAAATTCTCCTTGTGGAAGAACTCTTCACTGCTTTTGGAACAGTTTTCAAGTGAATTTAGGCCTAAAACCTGCAAAAACACCAAGATGCGCATAATACCACCTAATATAGACTCATGCATAGAATATATATATATAAACTCAATAAAACTACATAAAATAGTAGAAAATAGTATAGATAAGCGAGTAAAATAATGAGCTTATCAATATCCCTGGAATCTGTGCTTTTCATATCTGAATTCGTCAAGTTATTTTCTTTTCTGTTTAAAACTTAAATTGCAAAGTTAGTAACTTTCGAAAACCACCATAATCAAAATTTGATTTTCCCCTAACCAGTATTTCAAGAAACTATGTTTTAGTACTTAAGGTTTTTCGTTATTTCTTTCCCCTAGGATTCGATAATTTCATTTGTTACTATATTATTAGCTTTGCTAAGTCGCTAGTAAAATAATTTAGCGACCAAATTTTGGCGCCGTTGCCGGAGAAATAATAGAAATAATAGAAATAATCTTACTATTAATTCTGTGATTGAGATATTGATTTAGGTTGTAATTTTTGCACTTTCAGTATAATTTTTGTCAATTTCTGTTCGGCGTTGATCGACGTCCATAGCGCGTCGATCGACGCAAGTCATTTTTTTTAGATTTCTAGTTTTTGTTTATTTTTGTTTTTGTTTAATTGCAGTTTCACTTCACTACCTCCTTTGTTGTACAGGTAGTGCATGTGTACGAGAGCTAAAGGGAAGGACCGGTTAGACTATGATCCGGAAATTGAAGCTACTTTCCGAAAGATCCAAAGGAAGAGACAAGAGCAATGAAGCACGATTGACTAAACAATGGCAGACATTGTGCTGCTGTCGGATAATGTGCCGCAGCCAGTCATCCATCCACAACCAATTGAACAGCAGCCCCCTCTGGTACTGACCCTGGAGGAGCAAACGACACTGGTCTAAGAAGTCCAAGCCATGAGGGCACAACTTCAGCAGCTGAATCTCGAGAGGAACCTTGAGAGGAACAATCGGAACAACCGGCATCTTCGCCGCGACCCACTATTTGAAGATATTCCTGATGATGAAGATGAAGAAGATCAGGATCAGCCAGAGGAGTCAGACGTTGACGAGGAAGAGGAAGACATGCAAAAGCGGTATCGACCCCAGTTCATGGAGATAGACTTCAGAATTAGCATCAACGCCAATAACTTCGAGCTGAAGACCGGATTGGTCAAAATGGTGCAACAAAACCAATTCGGCGGAAGAGCAACTGAGGATCCGTACGCACATCTCAACAAGTTTCTGATGCTCTGCAATACTGTCAAGATCGGAGGGGTCAGCAAGAGTGCCATCCGAATGCGTCTGTTCGTATTCTCTCTGCGGGATAAGGTACAATTTTGGTTTACTGCACTAGACAAGGGGAGCATCAGTACATGGACGGAACTACGGAATGAATTTCTAGAAAATTTCTTCCCTCCAAACGTCATCAGGCAAAGAAGGAAGGAGATCATCCGGTATGCTCAAAGACCTAATAAAATCTTATATGAAGCGTGGGAGCGTTACAAGGAGTTACTGAGATCTTGCCCAGGGCATGGTCTACCCCCAAGTGAGCAAGCATAAGCATTCTACGAAGGGCTCAATGAGAGGACCATTGAGTTGGTGGATACCACGCTGGGTGACACCATCATGACTAAAAGCGGAAAGAAGGCCATGGAATTCTTCCAAAAGATGGCTAACAATAATCAACGTTGGTCCTTGAGTCGACATCAATTTTTGAAGGCTGTCGAGAATGTAGTGGAGAAGAAGGCTGCCGAAGAACCTGATTTAGCAGTAGAGGTGAAGAAGCTGTGAGAGGACTTTGCTGCACTAAAATTGGAAAAGATAGTCGCTGTAATAGAGCCTGTGCAAGCTCCACTTGAAGGGGATTGTGTCGACTTAAATTTCGTCCAAATGGGTGGTTACCAAAACAATTACCGTGGAGTATACCAGCAGCATAACCAGCATTACAACTACAATCACGCTAGGAATCATCCTAGATTTTCCTATGCGAACCCCCAAGCTGCGGAGCAGCCACCACCTGGATTTACAGTGCAAGATGGAGAAGTGGTGGAGAAGAAGAAGCCAAATCTCGAGGAGATTTTGGCTAAGTTCATGCAGTGGTCCACTAACAAAGTGAGCAAATTGGAGCTGGAAATCGCAGGCGTGAACACCAAAGTAGACCAGGTGCAGAAGCATGTGCAAATTATAGAAACCCAGGTCAGCCAGATTGCCGCCGCCCTCGGAGCCCAGCACGAGCCTGGACAACTTCCGAGCAACACTCAAGTTAACCCCAAAAATCAGAATTAAAGGAATCAAGTGAATGCCATCACTCTGAGAGGGGGAAAATCGTATGAAGGGCCGAATTAGGCAGGGAGAAAATCCTAGGAGAACGGAGACGTGGAACAGGTCGAAGATGAAGTCGCAGACAGGTCCACGTTGATCGACGGGGGATCCACGTCGATCAACGCAGCCACAAAAGCCACGTCGATCGATGCAGATCCACATCGATCGACACAGGCTCCCAGCCCGCCTGCAAGGAAGCCTCCTCTGCCGTATCCGCAACGTTTTTCCAAAACAAAGATAAACGAGATGTATGCACGCTTCCTAGAAAATGTGAAGAAGGTGCATGTCAACATTCCGCTGGTTGAGGCGCTGCAAGAGATGCCCGGATACATCACCTTTCTGAAGGACATGGTCTCTCAGAAAAGACCGTTCATGGAGCACGAAAAAGTCAATTTGTTCGAAAAATGCAAGGTCGTGATTCAGAAAAATGTGCCGATTAAGAGAGAGGATTCGGGTTCTTTCATGATTTCCTGCATGATTGGAGGACAGACCTTCGGAAAAGTCCTTTGCGATTCTGGAGCATCCATCAACCTAATGTCGTTGTCAATCTTCAAAAACTGGAAATTGAAAGTATCAAACCAACAACCATTTCACTACAGATAGTTGATAGGTCAGTATCCTACCCGAGAGGCATCGTGGAAGATGTGCTTGTGAAGGTGAAAGACTTTATTATTCCAGCAGATTTTGTGGTACTTGATATGGAGGAAGACCAAAACATTCTGCTGATTCTGGGGAGACCGTTCCTGAAGACCGGTGGAGCATTAATTGATATTAGAGATGGTAAACGGACGTTCCGCGTCAACAATGAGTCAGTCACTTTTTCCATCTACAAGGCAATGCAGAAACACAATGAAGGGAGCTACCAAGAAGAATGCCACATGATCAATTGCTTCAACCCGGTGATGTCGTCTCCATTCTCCTCTCTAAAAACTGATCCGAACTTTCTGGAGAACTGCATACTGCACTCGCTGTTTTCATCTTCAAATCTAGACGAGGCAGACAATGAGCTTGTGGATCCGGTAATGGAGCTGGATGTGTTCGAAGAGATAACATGAGAAATGGAAAACAAAAGGGAGCAACTACCAAGCTGATAATGTCTTAACAAGCAGGGGAAGCATGGAGGATCATCCATGTCGATTGACGCTGGTGGCACGTCGATCCATGTAGCAGCAAGAACAGCGTCGATCGACGGAACAGTCATGTCGATCGATGCAGGAAGGAAGTCCAACATGAAGCTCCTTTCAATCGAAACAGCGCGACGTGGAAAAGGGATGGCTGCAATATCATCCACGTCGATCGACGCAAATCTGAAGCAACAGACATCTAACTCTGATTCGCCTGTTCTGGAACTCAAAAGACTCCCGGCTCATCTCAGGTATGTTTTCCTGGGATCTAATGATACTTACCCGTCATCGTCTCTGCTTACCTGACACAGGGAGAGTTGGACAAATTAATACGAGTCATAAGGAAATACAAGTCTGCTATTGGTTGAACTTTGGGAGACATCAAGGGGATTATTCCTTCGCTTTGCATGTATAAAATCATTCTGGAAGAAAATGCCACGCCAAAGAGACAGGCCCAACGACGACTGAACCCAATCATGCAAGAGGCCGTGAAGAAGGAGGTCTTGAAGCTCCTAGATCACGGGATGATCTACCCGATTTCCGACAGCAAGTGGGTAAGCCCTACACAAGTGGTAGCCAAGAAAGAGGGGATGCAGATAATAAAGAATGACGATAGAGAGGAGGTCTCTACGAGACCAGTTACTGGATGGCATTTTGCATTGAATACCGAGCCTTAAACACCGCTACGTGCAAGGATCATTTTCCTCTTCCATTCATTGATCAAATGTTAGATAGATTACCAGGTTACCCTTTTTATTGTTTTCTTGATGGTTACTCAGGGTACAACCAGATTGCTGTAGCACCAGAGGGCCAGCACAAGACCGCATTCACCTATCCATACGGAGTGTTTGCATACCGATGGATGTCATTTAGACTATGCAACGCACTGACGACCTTCCAGAGATGCATGATGGCTATCTTCCACGACCTGACCGAAGATGTCATGGAGGTCTTCATGGATGATTTCTCAGTTTTTGGTAGCTCATTCGATGTTTGTTTGCAAAATTTGGCTACCGTACTAGAGAGATGTACCGAGATGAACCTGTGCCTCAATTGGGAGAAATGCCATTTCACGGTGCAAGAGGGAATTGTGCTAGGGCATCAAGTATCAGCTGAAGGACTAGAGGTGGACCGAGCCAAGGTGACAGCCATTGAAAAGATGCCACCACCAGCAAATGTCAAAGCAGTCCGGAGTTTTCTCGGCCATACCAGATTCTACAGGAGATTCATCAAAGACTTCTCAAAGATATCTCGGCCATTGTGCAATCTGTTGGAGAAGGATGTATCCTTCGTCTTTGATGACGAGTGCTTGCAGGCTTTCGAGAAATTGAAAGAGGCACTGGTGACTGCACCGGTCTTGACTTCTCTGGATTGGAGTGAGCCTTTCATCTTAATGTGAGACGCTAGCGATTACGCGGTATGAGCAGTTTTGGGGCAGCTGAAGGGGCGACTCTTCCATGTCATTCACTACGCCAGCAAGAGCATGAATCCGACGCAGTGCAACTACACCACCACGGAGAAGGAGATGCTCGCAGTGGTCTATGCGTTTGACAAGTTTCGGTCCTATATGATAGGTTCGAAGACAATTGTCTACACTGACCACGCAGCCATCAGATACCTGTTCACAAAGCAAGACGCCAAGCCCCGATTGATCGGGTGGATACTGTTGTTACAGGAGTTCAACTTGGAGATCAAGGATAGAAAAGGGAGCGAGAATGTGATCACCGACCACTTGTCGCGACTCGAGCCAACAGTCAAAGGGGATGATCAGCAGATGAGGATCCAAGAAACATTTCCCAACGAGCAGATCTATGTTCTTCGGGATTTGAGAGAGACGTACGAGTCCAAGACACCATTGGATGTAGACTTCGCCAACTACTTGGTGGCAGGCGTCCTTCCACCGGACTCTTCTCCTTATGCAAAAAATAAGTTTCTGCATGATGTCAGATTCTACTATTGGGAGGATCCCTACCTTTGGCATCGGTGTGCTGACGGCATCATTCGTCGTTGTGTTCTTTAGTCCGAGTGGCATCAGATTTACCAGGCATGTCATTCATCTCCTAGTGGCGGTCATCACTCAACCAACCGGACTGCATTCAAAATTCTGGCAAGTGGATTTTGTTGGCCTTTCATCTACGAGGTCTGTCGTGGATGGATTCTGCGTTGTGATCGTTGCCAAAGGATAGGCAACATCTCGCGGAGGGATGAGATGCCACAGACCCCGGTGATTGAAGTTGAAATATTCGATGTGTGGGGGATTGACTTCATGGGCCTTTTTCTGCCATTCCATGGGTTCTGGTATATTCTACTCGCGGTGGATTATGTGTCGCGATGGGTTGAAGCCATTCCAACAGCCACCAATGACTCTAAAGTTGTCATCAACTTCCTGCAGAAGCTTGTGACAAGATTTGGAACGCCAAGAGCCTTGGTAAGTGATGGGGGATCTCACTTTTGTAACAAATGGCTTGCTTTTCTTCTTGCTAAGTACATAGTCAAACATCGAGTTACTTCCCCATATCACCCTCAAGGGAATTGGCTGACAGAGTTGTCCAACCGCGAAATCAAGCAGATATTGGAGAAGACGGTGAAGCAAAGGAAGGATTGGGCTATGAAGCTCGACGATGCACTATGGGCATACCGCACCGCCTACAAAACGCCCATTGGGACGTCCCCATACTAGCTGGTTTTTGGAAAATCCTGTCATCTCCCCGTGGAGATGGAGCACAAGGCTTGGAGAGCGGTGAAAGAGCTGAACTTGGATTGGAAGACGGCCGCAGAGGATCGGGCTTTAGCGCTGAACGAGTTGGAGGACTTTAGGGATGAAGCATACGAGAACAACATCATCTACAAGACGCGTGCTAAGAGGTTCCACGACAAGGGGATTCGCACGCATGTATTCAATTCAGACGACAAAGTTCTTCTCTTCAAATCCCGCCTTCATTTCATGCCTGGAAAGCTGCAATCAAAGTGGGTTGGCCCGTACACTATAGTCTGCCAATTTCCAAACGGTGTGGTAGAATTGGCCGATCAAGACGGCAAGACCTTCAAGGTCAATGGGCAGAGACTCAAACCGTATTACACCCCACTCCAAATTGATGTTGTGGAGATGTATTATCTAAGTCGCCCTTGAAGCACAGGTATTGTCGAGCTAGCGATAATAAATCAAGCACTTGTTGGGAGGTAACCCAACGATTTACTGCTTTCCTTTCTTTTATTCTTTGTTTAGTTAAGTTGAGTCAATAGGAACTAGAGTTATAGCAGTTATTTTTGAGTTTTCAGATTTAATTTTTAGTTTGTTCAGGTCTGCATCGATCGACGTAGAAACTATGTCAGTCGACGCCACTTTTTGCTTCGCGTTGATCGACGCGAACTCCACGTCGATCGACGCGAAAATCATTTTATTTCAAAAAAAGGGGGCAAAATTAATTCTGCGTTGTTGGGAAAGTACTCGTAAATTACCCTTAGGATATTATTGTAAAAGGTTTTGTTGGATCAAACCTTAGTAGACGGTCGATCATTGCTGAACATTAGCATAGCTTAGCAACTGATGTAATGTCTTGTATAGGTTAAAACATCGAGTTGTAATAGAATAGGCTGATTGGGAATATCTCAGCAAACATCAAAGAATGCTGAAGGCCGCCAGCAATAATAGAATGCTAAGAAAATCAGCATTCGACAAACACATTCTAAACTGCTGAAGATGCTAGCAAATCAAATAAGAAGTAGCAGACAGAGCACTCGCTGTGCAAGGAGACCAAAAGCATGCAAAAAGAGATCCAGCATCCCACACCAGCAGAAGCTCAACAAAGCAAAACAGAACGACTGCTACACCGCCATTCTGACCAACGCACGACGATTAGCCATGTCAGAAGTAGGACGGAAAAGCCTGTCCAAAAGCAGAAAAGTCAATAAATAGCTACCTGCATTTAAGAGAAAGATCCGTTGTGTCTAAACGGATCTGTCGACCCAAACTTCGAGAACATAACTATAAAAGGGAAGTCAGAGGAAAATGTAGGTGCTGCTCACTCTCTAACTAAACCCAATATACGAAAGATTCCAAAAAGCAAAATTAGGCAAGAGAGCAGTCCAGTTGGAAGGTACAATCCAGAGATATTCAAAGCCTTCAACATTCAGAGTGTCTCACTACGTCTGACATTCTTCTGAGTGATTCTTGAACTGGTTCAAGAATCTTCAATCATTGGGATCACTTTCCTTTTAAGGAAAGCATCCAGCAGTCAATTTCGTGTGAAGGAATTGATTAAGGCGGGAACTGAAGCCGAACACACACGACAGTTCGGAGGGAACTCTAAACTCTTCCAAAGTGAGTGGTGAAAGTGAGTTTTACGGAGGTGCGCCCATGACTCAGCCGGAGCCACGCCAGGAAAGTCTGGGGTATCAGAAGATAGCCATTAGGCAGACAGACCTTCAGGAGGGTGATTGCTTAACAGGAAAGGCAACTCTTTGTACACCGTATACTTTCTAGTAAAATTCTTAGCGATTCGGCTAAGGAGTGGACGTAGATCATTTGATCGAACCACTATAAAATTGTGTGTTGTCTTGTTGTTATTGCGTTTCGAGCTATTATGTTTTAAAACCTAGTAACCACGTTGCTAGTGTATAACTGAAAAAGGTAACCTAAGAAAACCTTAACCAAGATAGAGTTGAGAATAATTTAAATACAAGAAAACGTAATCTATTCCGCTGCACTTCGTGTATGTACTTTATTGTAACCACGACGACTCTGATCATAAGGGACCAACAAGTGGTATCAGAGCAGGAGGTTGAAAAACCGACTGCCTCTAAGTCGCTTAGGACCTAGGTCCTAGTCTTTCCTTGTGTCTCTTGTATTGGTATTTTACATAGCTCAGGTAACGACGAGAATTACCCGATGTCTAATCACGCTCTCCCGAAATACAACAAGGATGGATTTGAAACATGGAAAAAGAAGGCCATGATCCAGCTGCAGAGCATACATCTAGAGATGAGGGACATCCTAACAATTGGACCTATAGAAATCATGAAGGTCAACACTGCACCCCCTGGACCCGCTGGTGGTCAACCCAGACCAGAGATGGTGAGTAAACCTTACGAGGAATGGACTCTTGAAGACAAAAAGAGAGGCCAGCTGGAGTTTATCGCCATGAAGCTAATTATGGAATGTTTACCCCCCCTAATGTCCAACAAAGCTCTAGATTATGATACTGCAAAGGAGATATGGGATTATGTGTGCGAAGTCTCTCAGGAAACGGAACAAATGAAGCGAAACAAGCTACAAGTTGCTGTGGACAAGTATGAATCCTTCGCCATGATTCCAGGAGAAACCATTCAGGAGATGGAAGAAAGATTCCACACTATCATCGCAGAACTCAAAAATGTCGGCAAAACATATGACAAAGGGGAAATGAATAACAAGATTATATCCAAGCTTTACCCCAGAAGTGATTGGTTTGTCAAGATGACAAGCATGAGTGAAAAAGATCTCAACAATATGATGACCGCTGAAGTCTTCTCTCAACTTAAGTCACATGAGTTCATCATTCAGCAGTCAAAGAAAAACGAAGCTGCTGTTATACATCCAAATTCCACAACTCAAGAAGACGTAGCATACTTTGTCAAGAAAGATGGAAACAGATGGAAATCTCCGAGGAAACCTTTCTACAACCAAGAAAAGTCCACACCTGCATCTGCAACATCATCCAAGGAAACTTCCTCAACTTTTACAATTAACGATGAAGATAAGAAAATAGGCGAGCTGGAAGAACAGATGAAAAAGATACAAAACATGATTCTGGAAGAAAAAGCCGAAAAGGAAGCAAAAGCGAGCATGATGCAGCAACCTACTGAAAAAAGGATAAGAACATGTTTTGAATGCAAGTCTCCTGATCACTTGAAACATGATTGTCCAAAAGTAAGTCCTAAGGAAAGAGAACGTCTGCGTCAGAGATTTGAAAGACGAGCAGTGCAAGCTGTAACAAAGGCGTTGCTAACACGGACAGAAGTTCCTGATATTCCCAACAACAAAGAGGAATATTATCCCACTGATGAGGAAGAAGAAGCCCTAATGGTCTTTATGGCAAAAATCGTTGAAGATGGTGAACCACTCGCTGATGCTGAGCAACCCCTTGAATCGGCCTTAGCAGTCGACAATCAGGAGGAACAGGATTCAAGTGCTAAGACATCAAGCATGTCAAATGAGTGGATCCTGGACAGTGGTTGTTCTGCGCATATGACGGGAGACGAAGAATTATTCTCGGATATTCAAAAATCATATGGTCCATCTGTAGTGTTTGGTGAAAACAGCAAAGGAAGAGTTCTTGGCAGAGGATGCATAGAGCGGAATGGACTAACAATAGTAAATGTTGCTCTCATATCCAATCTCAAACACAACCTGCTAAGCATTACTCAACTATGCGAAAACGGGTACACAGTATCTTTCTTTCATACGGGTTGTTCTATAGCTGACAATGTAACAGGAGAAGTAAAGCTTTGAGGAATTCGGAAAGGTGGACTTTATGTGGTTGATTGGCAAAGTGGTCCACAACACGCATGCTTTCTAGCACTAAACAAAGAGGAAACCACTTGGTTATGGCATAAGAGGTTAAATCATTTAAATTTCAAAACCATCAACCATATCGCTAGAAATGATCTTGTCACAGGTTTACCTCAAAACATCACGTTCCGTAAGGAAGGTATTTGCAAGGCATGCCAACAAGGAAAGCAGACCAAAGCTTCATTTCATTCCAACCCAGAAAACAACACATCAAGCAGAATTCTAGAACTATTGCACGTGGATTTATTCGGACCTGTCACTCCACCCTCGGTAAGTAAAAGAATATATACTCTTGTAATAGTTGATGATTATTCCAGGTACACATGGGTTCGCTTACTGAAGACTAAAGATGAGGTCAAAATTACTCTACCCGAGTTAATCCTCAAGGAGCAGAATAGCAAAGAAGTTACAGTGAAAAGGATTCGATCTGACAATGGAACAGAATTTTGCAACGGCACTCTCATGGATTTTTGCGCAGAAGCCGGTATAAATCATGAGAGATCCATTGCTAGGACCCCACAGCAGAACGGTCTAGCAGAAAGGAGGAATCGAACTCTGAAAGAAGCAGTGCGTTCTATGCTAGCCGATGCTGACTTACCTGCTAAATTTTGGGGTGAAGCAGTGATGACTGCATGCTATACTCAGAACAAGAGCTCTATCAACGGTCGATTCAACAAAACTCCCTACGAAGTATACAATGGTCGTAAGCCTAATTTAGATCATGTTATATCCATAACAATCGAAAGTCAAAACTTAACACTTTTTCGCCTAAGTCGGATGAGGGTGTACTTCTCGGATATGGTCACCCTACCCACAAAGGATATAGAGTGTTAAATAAGTCTACTGGAATTGTGGAAATAACATGCAATGTTATTTTTTATGAATCTACTTTAGTGCGCAGAGCTATCAATGAGACAAAGGATGACAATCATGAGACTAATGATGTCAATGGTCAATCGATCATGAATTGTCATGAACACTCACGATCTGACCCGACTAAGTCTATGAATGAATGTAATCCCATTTAGACCAAACCAGGAGACCAGGCCAGTGATGCTAACGCTCATGCTGAGGCCAATCCCCAAAAAGATATTCTTAATCCGCTAGATGATTCAGACGAGGAAAACTCTTATCTTATCCCCGTCGCTGAAGAAATCAATGCTATTGAAGATCTTGGCAGAGGAGCGGCTGAGATACCAGCAGCCGAGATACCAGCTGCTGAGATACCAGATGCTGAGGATTCCACTGAAAGAGAAGGTCCAGACCATGATATTCCTATAGCCGAAGAACGGGCAGCTGAAGAAACTCCTGCTACTGAAGATCAAAATCCTAACACACAAGATGCTGAGAATGAAGTGGTCAACGCAGAACAGACGAATAATCTCGGAAGAGGAAGAACTACTGGAGAACCAATCAGACCAGCATGGCTGCGTGCACATCCACTAGAAGATGTTCTTGGAGACATCAATGATCCCATCTTGACCAGACAAGGATCGGCAATGTTTTCATGTTATCTATCATGTGAAGAACCAACTAAAGTTGAGGATGCACTACGTGATCCAGACTGGGTAAACGCTATGCAAGAGGAGCTTGCTGAATTCTCTCGCAACCACGTATGGGATCTGGTGGATAGACCAAAACATCAGAATGTTATAGGCACCAAATGGGTCTTCAAAAACAAGAAGAACGAGTCAGGCTTGGTGGTAAGAAATAAAGCACGCCTTGTAGCCAAAGGGTACAAACAATGTGAAGGCATCGACTATGATGAGACATTTGCGCCAGTAGCAAGACTGGAAGCAATCAGATTATTTCTCGCTTATGCAGCGCATCATGAATTCTCGGTCATGCAAATGGACGTTAAAAGTGCATTCCTTAATGGAGAATTCAAGGAGGAAGTCTACGTTGAGCAGCCTCCAGGTTTTGAGAATGGAAATCAGGTCTACAAACTAAGAAAAGCCTTGTATGGACTGAAGTAAGCACCTCGAGCTTGGTATGGGACTTTATCTAAGTTTCTACTCGACAATGGCTTCAAAAAGGGAAGGATTGATCAAACACTCTTTCGGATTAAGGACGAAGGAAGTATTCTACTCGTACAAATCTATGTTGATGACATCATCTTTGGCTAAAAAAATCAAGCTCTCTGTGACAAATTCTCAAAGCTAATGATGAGTAATTTTCAAATGAGTATGATGGGAAGAATATCCTATTTTCTTGGACTTCAAGTTCACCAATCAAGTGAAGGAATTTTCATTCATCAAAAGAAATATACGCGAGATCTCATTGCTAAATACAGTCCAGAGAAATCCAAGAGCTTAAGGATCCCCATCAGCAATGCGTGTATGGCAGATCTAGAAAAAGATGGAGAAGCAGTGAATCCTACCTTATATCAAGGAATCATCGGATCTCTGCTATATCTTACTGCCAGCAGACCCGATATATCATATGATGTGGGACTCTGTGCCAGATATCAATCTCAACCAAACAAAAACACATCTTGACACAGCAAGGCGAATCATCCGTTATTTAAAGTGTACAGAAGGCTTAGGAATTTAGTATCCAAGAGCCGACAGTCTAGCTCTGAGTGGATATTCAGATTCTGAATTTGGAGGATGCAAAATCGACAGGAAAAGCACCAGTGGTACATGTCAATTCCTTGGTCATAAATTGATCAGCTGGTTCAGCAAAAAGCAGCACTCGGTAGCAACCTCAACCACCGAAGCAGAGTATGTAGCGGTTGCTAGTTGCTGTCAGCAAATTCTGTGGATCCGACAACAACTCCAAGATTATGACATCTCACCTGAATGTGTACCAATCTATTGTGACAACAATAGTGCTACGTGCATCACAAAGAATCCAGTACATCATTCCAGGACAAAACACATTGACATCCGACATCATTTTATTCGTGATCATCAAGAAAATAAGGATATTGATATTCAGCGAATATGTACTGAGGATCAAATAGCAGATATCTTCACTAAGCCCCTTGCAGAGGCAAGATTCAAAGATTTATGCATCAAATTGGGTATGATGGAACTAGATATTGCTGCGGATGAATTGTAGGGTTTGAGTCTACGACAGGCAATATTAATTGCCATTAAATTTGCCAAGGATCGTTCTTAGGATACCAGGAATAAATTACAATTAAATGAACCATGCAAAAGCCTATGCATGCTCCTACAAATTAAATTGCATAGGATGGATATA
>JAPKLW010000003.1:792656-825422 GCA_026898455.1 Plectranthus barbatus
ACTAGTGTACGAAACACTTAATCATATATGCTTTCAGTATACAATCCCAACATGAATGAGACTTTACTCTCACTCTTTCTGGTTTTCTTGGAATTTCTTATGTTACTTCCAACATATTATGGGAGACTCTACTGTATGTAGTCTGCTAAGCCGATGGCGAAATGACGGATATGTCCCTATCAATCTTTAGCAGATAAATTGATTCTGCTCAGCAAACTGTGAAGAAATGAAGATGACATCTACACTATGTCACGAAAAGCAAACATCAAGAGATCGAAATATCCATACATTCTTCATCAAAAGAGGGACATGTCTTGAAGTAGACATTCATTACAAAAGGAAGAGACGGCACTATCAGCCAAAACACAAAAGGAAATACAAGATTTACTACGGAGTTCATCTAGAAAGGCGACACAGACTTATAGGGATAGAAATCAGCCCCTTGAAGGTTGGATGGACCGTCAACGATCTCTGGAAAATACTTCTCCATCAACCAGCTGAGCTGCATCCCATTCCGCAGAGGCACGAACGGATGAAGCTTGACAGCTTCCCAGACGTTCTTGAAGACGTATCCGGCCCAGTCAACGGAAGTAGCATCATCCATGGCCATCATCACCTGCCAAACAGGCCTTGAGAAACAGAGGTCATAAGGCTCCTCTCCAAGCAGGATTTCATGGGCAATGCGAAACATGACCCAATATGATGTCTTGAGACCCGAAGAAGGAATGTCAGGGCTGAAATCAAAACGAGGAGAATGACGCCACTTCCCATGCCAGTCATTCCGGAGCCACCTCCTCTGAAAGATAGTCCTCCACAGACAACGGACCTCGAGGAAGCCCGAAATCAACCGCAAAGGTGTCAGGGGTCCAATGGACAAGCTTATTGTGGAACACCCCATAGATTGAGTTTGAACTCACATGGCATTCACTGAGGAAATCCCTCAACACCTCCTCCTGAAAACGGTGAGGAGTAACACACAGAAATTGCGAAAGACCCCCCCACTGCAACGTAGAGATGACCTTGACTGCAACATCACATTCATCTATGTAATACCTATCCAGACCTGGCTCATCCAGGATCAGATTACGTCGGATATCTATGACCCGTGGAGGAGATTCCATGACTGAAGAAAGGGACTTGACTTTCTTAAAGAAGAAGAAGATTAAAGGTGTGAATCAGGGAAGAAGGGAAGTTGAGATGTTTGGATAATCTCAAACTAAGGTATTTATAGAAGATTTCCCATTTATGACGCGAAGAAAGAGAAAAATATGTCTGAAGATCGCAATGATTCATCCCTTGGAATACGAAACATCGCCAATAAAGGAATCGACGTGTATGCATGGGAAGTAAAATCATTTTTTCCAGCAATGGGGAGCAAGGTGTATTGAAAAGTTCAAGGATCACTTTATCATTTGTTTAAGGGCTCTCTAAGACTCAACAGATCTTCGGAAGCTGCTGGAAATCATAATGCTGAGAGGGATCATCATCTATCAGCATTCTTGAATGGCTGCTAGTTTAGAAGCAATAATATATCCTAAATCGAGGCGGGATGACTCAAAATTCAAACTTGATGGGACCCGTTCAGGCATAATTAATGCATGCAAATGGCGGCACCAACTGAGGAGATGCCATGTTAGAAACACTTGAGTGTTTCTCGGAGCATGGGAAGCCATATGGAAAGACGCGTTTATTCTGAACCTTCGATCTAACATTTCGCAGATTTTCCCTCAACCGTTAGATCTTTCATTCAAATTAACCCTACCTTCGCTCTGATCACTGTTCACTTTCTTCTCACCTTTCGAAAATCAGAACAAAAATCCCCAATCCTAAAGTCTCCATAGAATTTTAAACTATTCCAGTCTCTCCCTCACAAACATGGCTACAGACTCCCTAGCATCATCATCCCAGAAATCTACTTGTCAGGACCATCGCCCTGAATCAAATGAACCTCGTCCATTCAATTTTCCACCAAATTCTGAAGAACCCTTACATATGCGACATGCACCAGGGTTTACTGGGATTCTAAAGAAAGAAGATATTGATGATTCCGTATCATATGGACAGTTTGTCATGATGTCAAAGAAAAAATCCCTAGCCGGCCACTCAAAGGAACAGAGGCGTTTGGCTCAAATCATGAAGGGTACTCTGTACAAACGTCTTGCTGCTGAACATATTCCGGATTGGATAATGGATATCCTCGACAGCGAACAGGTAACTCAATACTTATCCGCTGAACCCATGCATTTTCATCCGCATATGGTTTCTGAATTTTATGCTAGAGCAGTCATGAGTAAAGATGGAAAATCGTTTAAAACTTGTGTTTATGGAAGTATCATTGAAGTCAGTGCCAAAATTCTTGCTAAAACCTTTGGTCTTCGGAATGAGGGGGAACGTATATCTCAGTACAAAGTAACGGATTATGATGAGATCGAAAGCCATTGGAATTCTTGGAAGAAGCCTGGAGTACTGAAGGTTAGGAAAGGTCATGTCATTACCTTCCGGGCTGCCACACCCATTAATACCCTACAGGATGAATTTAAAATTTTAGCCGAATTGGTGATCAAGATGTTCCAATGCGCCGCCGGATCATATTCTGAACTTTCTGCTAAGAAATATGCAGTAATGATGGCTCTCACAGACAAAGTAAAGGGAAATTGGGCTGAGTACTTCTTCGAACGATGGGCGAAACATGCCAAGAAGAATGATCACATGTCTGTGGATGGAACCTTTTCATCCAATGTTAATTTTGGATTGAAGATAAGCAAGTTTCTGGAATTGGTCATGCATTCAACGAAAATTGATCAAGGAGTGAAGTTGCTCTCAACTGATTTCATTCCAATCACACGAAAAGCAGCCAATCCTCTTGATTACAAGAAGCCAAAAAGGCTAACCGGTAAATCCAATGTGGATGCGAACAAGCCTACTTCAGATGAGGAAGTAGACGAGTGTTCCTTGGGCGAACAAGTATTGCAGATAGCATCACCTATCTCTGCTGAGGAGATGGTAGCATTAACTCAGAACGCTGAAACAGAGCAATGCTTCAAGCAACTTGATGATATTGTAGCTCTCGGAGAAATACCAACCGAACAGATTGAGGAAATTATGGACCAAAAGGCCGCTCTTCAGCAGCCACTCGTGATTGGTCAACTTGCTGTTCCAATTTCCTCTGAACAGCAAAAGGATATTGCTCCCACCAGGAACAGAAGGTCTGGTCGTCAGTGATTACGCAGAGTTGCTGAGTTAGCCACTGCCCCTACTGCAAAAGTACCTGACACACCCCTATCATCTAAAAGTTATGATGAACGCTTGAAAGGCGTACGTGAAACTAAACGAAAGCGTGAAGAAAACAAGAAGGCACAAGAAATGAAGGAATACAGAAAGGAGATGGATAGAATCACATTCGAAGGAAGGGATCTAAACTTCGAAAGAATAAAAAGATCTCATCTAGAAAGAGAGAGTCAAATGGAGAATACTGGTCAAACACCCGAGAAGGAAGCTGCTGAGGATTCAAGCAGAGCAGCAAAGAAAGGGAAGACAGTAATAGACTCTACTTTGACAGAAAAAGACATGGATAACCCTACAAAGATTACAACTGCAGCAGACGGTATGATTGATAAAGAGCTGGATATGCTGATTCAATCTACCGCTTTCAAAGCTACGAAACACTCCAAAGGCAAATCAGTCCAATTTCGCGAACCAATTGCTACATCTTTTCAAGACAGTAGCTCAGAGGAGAACGAAACACAAACAGAGACAAATGATACACATACCAAGAATAAGGATGCAGGACCATCAGAAATATCTAAGGAAAGCGCAGATATGAACATGTCTACTGCAGAGCTTGTTGCTAAGGAAAACACTAAGGAGACTGAATCTGGAACCTTCACTGCTAAGGAATCTTCTGATACCGAAAATATTATTGGTTTTGAGAAGGAACCATCGTCTGAGGACATAGGTCATACAAATGCTGAAGAATCCACTGTAGCTGAAATCATTATGGAGGAAACCACTGAAGAAACAGAGAAAAAATCTACTGAAGCAGACGATTCTGTGAAAACAACCGCTGAAGAATCTAATGCAACCAATGAAGCTATGGCAGATATTACTGAAGAAGTCCACGTTGCTGAGGAAACAACAGC
Organism: Plectranthus barbatus; assembly: GCA_026898455.1. Lineage (NCBI taxonomy): Eukaryota > Viridiplantae > Streptophyta > Magnoliopsida > Lamiales > Lamiaceae > Plectranthus > Plectranthus barbatus. The sequence goes on from JAPKLW010000003.1 coordinate 796,796, forward strand.
CACTGCTGATAACATTGATCAAGAAGGCGATACAACGGAACAAGAAGTCTCCTCTGCTGGATTTCTGGACGAATCCACCTGTTCATCGAAATCTGATTCTGAGGGGGAATCTACCGAAGTATTTGATGCCAAAACTCTTCGCAAATACCCCACTTTACGAAATGAACAACTGAGGATCCCTTTTGATGGTTTACCTGGCAAACTTTTTCGCTCACGAAGAGTAGCACAATGGTGTGCTGCTGTCTCGATTAATGAGGACATGAATGCTGATCTCAGAGATTGGAGTGAAGAGATCTTAGCCTTCGTAGAACAAGAAGTAAATAGGGACATTGCAGGTGTCTTTTATGTTGAGATTCATGAAGAAACAGAGGAAGGCAGAGTGCTTGGTACTCAATCTCGACGATGGAAGACTTATGACTACATCATGCATGAACTCTGTTTTGAGGAAATGATGATTATTATTGCTAGAAAAGGTCTTAACTTCTGGCGTTCCGAAGAAACCTGGGCAAATGAGTGGATGGACCAGCCTTCCTGCACAAAACAATATACTGATCAACAAGTACTCGCTCAATTGCAAGCCATCCGCGCTCACAGGAAGTTTCTTCCATACCAGACCCTGCCCAGATCACAGTTTGCTCAAGACAAAAAGTCCTTGGCGCACATGGAACTAACCAAACAACAAAGGGCTGCAATGATTGCTTATCGGAAGCGGAAACCTGCTTATGAGGAGAAATTGCGAGTTAGAAGTCTCGAACTAGCCGCGCTCGAAGAAGAAAAAGAGAAGGAGGCCAGACGACAGGACTATCTCAAAATTATCAACTTTCAGAAAGAATATACTCGAACCACAACTTTACCTCAAGTCTCTGAAACTCAAGGTTCTGACTCGACTCTCGGTCAGAATATAATAAGTGAGTCCATGGAAGTAGATACCAATATGGTTCTTGATGTTGCCGCACAAAGAGTTGACGCAACCACTCAAGCATCTGAAATTGGTACAGTGGAAAGAGAAGATGGTGAAGCTACTACATTAGCAGGCAGTACTGAAATAGTTGTCTCTGAAAATCCCATTGACGCCGAACCAGTCCAAGTAAGCTTCCAATCTCTTGTCAACATTCTTCATAACGCCCTGCATCAACGCGATATCCAGCAAGCACGATTCAATGAAGAAGTCCTGAAAGAGGTTGCTGATGTCCGAGGAGCAATCTCTGGCGTGAAAAACTCTGTCTCAGAAGTTCAGCAACAAGTTGGACAAGTCACTACCAAGATCACACATGTCGAAGAAACCATGTCTACAGTAAAATCAAATGTGATGACTCTCAGCGTCGATCTTGACGCACACAAGTCTTTCACCACTTCTGTTTTGGATGCTCTCAAAGAGGGGGAAGAAAGAAGGATTGCTGAACAAGCAAGGATAAAAGCAGAGGAAGCCGAGCTGACGCTGAAAGAAAAAGAATTTGAACGAACAATGATGAACGAAGAATGAAGTTAGCAGAACAACAAAGAGAAGACCAACGGGCACGTATTGAACAGATGGAGAAACTAATGGCCATGACAATGAAGAAAGTTGAATCTCTTGAGAAGCCAAAACCTCCACCAGATGCTCAGAATTAAGGTCATTCTCTGAATCTTTTGTTTGATTTTATCATTTTTTCTCTGAACTCTGTTTTCCGAGTATGAACAATAGTTGATATACACTCTCAGTGTACTCAACGAAAGATGTTTAAATGGTTGTTGAATGCTTTGCTTGCTATTTTGTTTTTAACTTCTAAGCTAAGTCTCAGCAATACCTAATAAGCTTTGATCGCACCAAAAAGGGGGAACTTGTTGGGAAAGTACTCGTAAATTACCCTTAGGATATTATTGTAAAAGGTTTTGTTGGATCAAACCTTAGTAGACGGTCGATCATTGCTAAACATTAGCATAGCTTAGCAACTGATGTAATGTCCTGTATAGGTTAAAACATCAAGTTGTAATAGAATAGGCTGATTGGGAATATCTCAGCAAACATCAAAGAATGCTGAAGGCCGCCAGCAATAACAGAATGCTAAGAAAATCAGCATTCGACAAACACATTCTAAACTGCTGAAGATGCTAGCAAATCAAATCAGAAGTAGCAGACAGAGCCCTCGCTGTGCAAGGAGACCAAAAGCATGCTGAAAGAGATCCAGCATCCCACACCAGCAGAAGCTCAGCAAAGCAAAAATAGAACAACTGCTACACCGCCATTCTGACCAACGCACGACGATTAGCCATGTCAGAAGTAGGACGGAAAAGCCTGTCCAAAAGCAGAAAAGTCAATAAATAGCTACCTGCATTTAAGAGAAAGATCCGTTGTGTCCAAACGGATCTGTCGACCCAAACATCGAGAACATAACTATAAAAGGGAAGTCAGAGGAAAATGTAGGTGCTGCTCACTCTCTAACTAAACCCAATATACGAAAGATTCCAAAAAGCAAAATTAGGCAAGAGAGCAGTCCAGTTGGAAGGTACAATCCAGAGATATTCAAAGCCTTCAACATTCAGAGTGTTTCACTACGTCTGACATTCTTCTAAGTGATTCTTGAACTGGTTCAAGAATCTTCAATCATTGGGATCACTTTCCTTTTAAGGAAAGCATCCAGCAGTCAATTTCGTGTGAAGGAATTGATTAAGGCGGGCACTGAAGCCGAACACACATGACAGTTCGGAGGGAACTCTAAACTCTTCCAAAGTGAGTGGTGAAAGTGAGTTTTACGAAGGTGCGCCCTTGACTCAGCCGGAGCCACGCCAGGAAAGTCCGGGGTATCGGAAGATAGCCGTTAGGCAGACAGACCTTAAGGAGGGTGATTGCTTAACAGGTAAGGCAACTCTTTGTACACCGTATACTTTCTAGTAAAATTCTTAGCGATTCGGCTAAGGAGTGGATGTAGATCATTTGATCGAACCACTATAAAATTGTGTGTTGTCTTGTTGTTATTGCATTTCGAGCTATTATGTTTTAAAACCTAGTAACCACGTTGCTAGTGTATAACTGAAAAAGGTAACCTAAGAAAACCTTAACCAAGATAGAGTTGAGAATAATTTAAATACAAGAAAACGTAATCTATTCCGCTGCACTTCGTGTATGTACTTTATTGTAACCACGACAACTCTGATCATAAGGGACCAACACGCGTCGATCGATGCGGACATTTCAGAGGCGCGAGTTATGAGTTTAAAACACAGTTTTTTCATTCTCCTCCCAACACAAACACACGCACGCACGGCCACTTCCCCAAACACCAACCCCTCGAGAAAATTTCTCCATAACTCGCCACTAAAACTCAAGGTATGCATCTTACATTCTTCCCCTTCGATTATTTTGTGCTTTTTGAAGAATTTTTGCTTTAATTTGATAAATTTGGACCATGGTGCCCTAGTTTCAAATTTTGCATATTTCGACGATTTCTTTGCACTTCTTGCTCGATTGTTCGATATGGGTCGTAGTTCTAGTCGATATGATCATCATATGAGAATTTGTAGTCATGGAATTGATTGACGTTGATTCTAGCGTGTTTGGGGATTATCCTATTTTGCTAGTTTTCTTACTTGCATATGTAAGGTTAGAATTATTTGAACTAGGGGATGTATTATGCTAGCAATGGGTATGGATTGAGCAAATTTTGAGTCAATTTTACATGGGTAGATGCAACATGGAGTTAATTGCGATATTTTCATATTGTTTCGTGGAAAACTTGTGGAGTCACCTGAAGGTATTTTAATATTTTTCCTACTACCTTCGTAGTTAATTATGGCTTTCCAACCAACCTTCGCCAACCGGGAAGCAGAGAAGCTGTACAGAAAATTTTGTGGTTCAAAATTCACGGTCCGACAGACTCTATACCCATGCCCGGAGACGATGAACCTGCTGGGGATTTGGGCTGATGTGGAGGCCCTGTTGGAGAGAGCCGGATGGGGCACTTGGATGACGGAGCGGTGACCGACATATCCATCGCTTGTGCTGGAATTTTTCGCATCACTCCACGTCTATGAAGTGCAACCAGAGTCCGAGACAACAACCATCAGTTTTCAACTTCTGAAAAAACACTACGAGATTCCGAGAGATGTGTTGGATAGCATTTAGGGAGTCCCAAAATCTAGAGATGGTTTTCTTCCCGCGAGTTTTGACATTGCCTGGTTTTGGAGTCAAATCGCAGCTGAGGCGAAGGAGGATGTGCGAGAGTTCGACACAGGAGGCATGAAAGCCTCGTCCATTGACAACCCCGTGTTCTGATATCTTCAGCAGTGCATGGGGGTACCGATCACCAGCCGCCATGAAAGTGCAAAGGTGCGGGTTGGAGAACTCTACACCATCCACTGCATGTTGATAGATGATAGCTTCAGCTTCGCTGCCCTGGTCATGGACCACTGGAGGCGACAAGTGAAAGCCACCAAGGGGAACATTTTGAGCGGGGGATTGATCACCCCGATTGCGGAGCACTTGGGGATCGACTTGTCGGACATTGAGATGCTTCAAGACAGCAGGGGACTAGTGATGGGTTTGGTATACTGAAAGCATTTATTACAATGAGTATACAACGGTTTATTTCTCCTATTTGTTAACAATCTTACATGTGTGAACAATGGTATCCTCTTGTCTTACCGATAGGGACGATCATACGGCGTGTTGTAGATCGCAGAAGACAGTATGATCACTTGACCTAGTGAGACATAAACCTAATCACAGCCGAGACAGCGTATGAGGATACGTCTGTCCGGATGGCTGCGGCATTATCGGAATAAGTAGTCTGTCTTGGTTACTTGACATGCTGGTACGCAGAAGTGGCATATTGATGGACCGCAATGAGATGTATTCGTCTGTCTGGCATCAGCGAATACAAGATCTCGTTATATTGATTGAGTCCAAACCCTATTGAAGGTTCAGGGGTTTGCACGGGTTGACTGTTACTTTGACTTGCCATGGTGGAGAGCTTAAGTAACGTGCTCGTATATCCGCATCTTGGGTAACAGCAGTTCGTGTAGTACCGCCTGAGACTGGGTTTAGGTAACCATATCCGAGTAATAGGATGGGGACATTCCCTGAGGAGCTCAATAACATTCATCGTGCCAAAGTCCTGCAGGCTGATTAAGTTTATGCACGAGTGATAAGGTTTGAGTGGTACTACTCAGGAATTATAAGATATTAATTAATTGTAGTTAGAGCTTGTCAGAGGCTCCGATTAATTAATGGATGTCCAGTAACCTTAAATATGGGGATTCTCAATTAATGCAACCCGTTCTCATAATGTGGTAATAAAGGGGTAGGTCAGTATTAATTCTGTGGTGAAAATGAATTAATATTAATTAATTAATTGTGTCCTGGGTTGCGGACATGGGAATTAATTAATTTACAGGCCCACTTTATTATTTGCATTAGGTCCCAGGTCTGGCCCAAAAAGTGTGTTGAATTGAGCACAGGAGTCCACTAGGGTTTTATAACCCTACGTCTATAAATAGACCTCTCACTCTCTGAAACCCTAGCCACTTTCATAAGATTCAAATCAGTTGAAACCCTAAGGAGAGAGAGAGAGGGGCGCTGATCCTGTAGAAAGAAAGGAGGAGAATTTTCGAATTCTGGTCCTGCTCAAGCCACAGATCTACGAAGTCCTCACCAGTAGTAGATCTGATCAGCACCGGGACACAGCCCTGAAGATCTAATCTGGAGAACATATTTCTCTTTTCCTCTCCCTTTTGTTTTTGATTTTTTCTAAGAAATTAGATCTCTAATTTCTATTTCCGCAGATTAAATCGGATCGCATAGTTAAATTGAGATTTGGAATTCAAACACGAAAGATCGGTTCAGACTCGACGGAGTTACAGTAAACCCTAAATCCACAATTCTTCGTATTAAATTCATAGGAGCATGCTAGGGTTTTGAGAATTTTAATTATGAGCAATATCCGTAGATCGATCCGGTTCAGTTTGGTTTTGGTGATTCGGTTCACGGAAAAACCCCACAATTGGTATCAGAGCCAGGTTTCTGATTTATGGCTCTGTTGTTCATAATTAAATTCGATATGCATGTATGAATTTATTGTTTTGTGGATGTTTGGTTTTTGTTCCTCGTGGCAACCCGTTGATTCAGCCCGCGGTGGTTTATCCGTGTAGGGCTGAATTATTTTTGTAAAATCACGAAAAAATCCGTGATTAGTGTAGATTTGAAAATTGTAATAGAATAGATTTTCTGTAATTTTCAAATTATGTAATTGGACGGGTCGAGGACGAAGAACAAAGACGGAGCCGACGAAGGGCGGTGCACGGCAGCGGCAGGAGGCCGCACGCGCGTGCAGCCGCGTGCGACGGCGGCAGCAGCGAGCTGCGGTGGCGCGGGCGACGGCACGCGAGGGCGTGCGTTGCGGGTGGCGGCGGAGCTGGACGCGGCGGCGGGCGCGCGGCGCTGGGCGCACGCGGATGGAGCCGCGGGTGCGCGCGCGCGGCGGCTTGGGCTGTCGTCGGCTGCTGCTGTCCCGTCGCGGTGGCTTGTGGTTTTTGTGGTTTGTGCAATCCTGTGTAAACCCTAGGGTTTGCATTAGGGTTAGGGCAAATCATCAGATCACAAAGGCCTAATAATCCAAAAGATTTGGTGTATCCAGATTTGAAGGCCCTTGAAGATTTGGAAGATTTGAAAAGATTTGGATTTATCCAAATTAATTCAAAATTCAAATTTGTAATAGATAGATATTATTTTCTATTTTTGGGGCCACGAGGAATTTTTGTTTGCCTTAATTGTCCTCGTATGATATTTGATTTATTTATGTGCGCAATTTAAGCATGTGTAGATAATAGAAAAAGCATGATTTATCGCTTTTAATATTTACAGCTTTCCAAGCATGCTTATGTGATTAATTTCTTTTGTTGGATTATATTTTGGGAATTTTTGGGCTTGTATTATTACATGCAAAAAATTTGGAAAATATAATGACAAAAGGAAATTATGTGTGCGCATAAAGAAACCTTTTAAAAGAAAAATACTAAGCAGATTTTTTAATTAAAATCAATAGACCTCCACAAAGCGGTCCTAGGCTGTAAGTGTATCTCTCGTTCTAGTAAACGTCTACGAGTGTAGCTTGCTAGTTCCCGGAGGTGCATGGATACGGTTGTTGGGATTTCTAGACAAACAATTTAAATCATGTGAATAGTGGGAGGGCTTTGCGTAAACGTCTACGAGTCTAGCTTGCGTAGACCTCTTTCACAAGTATTCTAGGATTGATTTAAATTATAGAAAACAAAAGCTTTAGGGGCTGTGCGGTATGGTTACGTGCCATGCTAAACTGTCTCTTTTGGCCGGAGTTAAATTTGTGGTTAATTGCTTAGAAGCATCTTAGAATATAATGCAAGAATTGCATCCCTGTTCTTGAGAGATGGCTTAGTCTAAGGTTTTCACTAATTATTAATTTCTAGTGTCAAAAGCATCCTGACATGGTAGTGAAATTAAATGGATTGGGGCTTAAAACCCGCAGTTCTGGTTGAAAGTGACATCGTAAACGTCTACGAGTGTAGCTTGTGGTGGGAACTCTTGGGCAATTAGTGGAAAACATTTGTATTTGATTTATTAAAAGGTTTTCAATGCATTTGTTTTCGAAGTTCAACATTTATGTTCTTATTTAAATATTTTATTGTTTCAGATATGACTATGTCTACTGTCGATCATTTACTTGCTCTCAATCCTCTAACTGGTCCAAACTTCCATGAATGGAGTTTCTGCATCAAACACATCCTTTATCTGAAAAATCAAGCACATGTTCTTTACATGGATCCACTGTTGCGTTCTCAAAGAGGTGTGTGCGAACTTGAGCTTGAATTCTATGACAGATGAGAGGATGCTGATGAGTCTGTGATAAGTTAGGATTTTCACCAACTTATCTTATAGTTCTTTGACTGATTGTGTAGTGTTTAGATCGTTTTTGTTCTTGTTTTAATGCATGAATTGGATTTTGTACTTGGAATGTCGTGTTTGATGAATCGTGCAGGTTTCTAGTCGAAAAATAGAGGAATCAGGATCCAGTGCTCGAGACCTCGTCGATCGACGAGGACCCTTAGTCGGTCGACGAGGCATGTTGTTGCCAAACGATCGACGAAGCAAAGGAGAAGGCGATCGATGGAAGAAGGAGACCTCATCGATCGACGCTGTTCAGAAACGATCGACGAGGCAAGAAGTTGAGACGCGATCGACGCCAATCAGACGCGGTCGACGCGCACGCGGAAATCCTGTTTCTTATCTGATTTGGAGATAGAGGCATATCTAACCCTAGATACTGCTAGATACATCTTTCATCATTATAAATTCATGTAACTTTCGACTTTCACTAGAGAGAGAGACTAGAATTAGAGAGAGACTAGAATTAGAGAGAGAGAGTTAGAGCAATCATTAGAATATTAGAGTTGAAGAATTTTTATGTTTGAAGACAAGTTTCTACAAGAAGATTTCCGGATTCCAGTTTTTATGCAATTCAGGTTGTATTTTTCTTTGTTGAATATTATCATGAATATGTGTAACTAAATCCCTTCTCAGGTTCTAGGGTTTCGAACTATCAATGTATGCATGTTGTGATTAATTGAATTATTTTCCCTTTCCCTTCGTAGTTTGTGAAATCTGGTTTTATTCTTAATCTTTAAGTATGTTGGCCACAACTTAGGATTACTAGTTGAATTCTAGAGACGTAACTGTAATAGTTTTCAATCGAAAGAGATTTTCACAATATAATTTGATTTCTTGTCGTAACTGAAGGAGATTAATTGTAGGAATAAATCTGTAGATCTTTGGAGTTAGTTAATTTATCTTGAGACCGAGCGGAGATAGGTAATTGACTAATCTACTTTACGAATTGTCCAACAAAGAAGTTCGTAATACTTTTCTGATGTTTCACTACGAAGAGGAATTAAAATTGGGAATTAATCGATTTGTTCATACATGTTATACTTGATAGGTAGATATCCCTGGAATCTGTGCTTCTCATATTTGACTTCAAAAGCTTTTCAATTTTCCTGTTTAGTTTTCGATAGCAAAGATTGCAATTTTCAAAACAACCAAAACCTTTTCATTTGATTTTCCTAATCAATATTTTCAAGAACGCCTGATTTAGTACTTCAAGATTATTCGTTACTTCTTTCCCTGTGGGATCGATAATTTTATCTTTGCCGTTGTATTATTAGCTTTGCTAAGTCGCAGTTAAATAATATTGCGATCAAATTTTGGCGCCGTTGCCGGGGAATAGAATAGAATTAATCTTACTATTAAGTCTGTGATTGAAATATTGCTTTAGGCTGTAAATTTTTGTGTTTCCTGTAATTTCTTCAAGTTTTCGTACACGCCGTCGACCGACGAGGACGCCGCATCGATCAACGAAGTGAATTCTTTCTGTCGATCGACGCTAGGTCCAAGCGATCGACGTCGCTTCTGCTTTTCCAAATTTTCGTTGTTTATTTCAGTTTATTTTGTTTTATTTCCAATTTTATCTCACTACCTCCTTTGCTGTACAGGTAGTGCATGAGCACGCGAGCCAAAGGAAAGTACCCGCTCTACTATTACCCGGATATTGAAGCCACTTGCAGAAAGATCCGAAAGAATAAGCGTGTTCAAGAAAGCTCAAGTAATAACACGATGGAAGATAACGCACCACCGCCTCCACCAGTTCTAACTGCAAAGGAGCAGGCTTTGCTTCTCCAAGAAGTCCAAGCTATGAGGGCGCAGATCCAACAATACGACCTCGAGAGGAACAATCCGAATGGAAGGGATCTTCGCCATAACCCACTGTTTGAGGACAATCCCGACAATGGAGAGGAAGACAATCAGGATCCTCCTCCAGAGGACTCTGACGAGGAGGAGGAGGAAGAAGCCATACAGAATAGGTACAAACCTCGGTTCAAGGAGACAGATTTCAAGATTGGCATCAATGCCAACAATTTTGAACTGAAGACCGGATTGGTACAGATGGTGCAACAAAACCAATTCGGAGGAAGAGCTACCGAGGATCCCTATGCACATTTGGACAAATTCATTATGCTCTGCAATACTGTGAAAATTGGAGGAGTCAGCAAGAGTGCCATCCGAATGCGTCTATTCGCATTCTCTCTGAGGGATAAGGCACAGTCATGGTTCACTGCACTGGACAAAGGAAGCATAAGTACGTGGACCGAACTGAGAAATGAGTTTCTAGGGAACTTCTTCCCTCCGAATTTTATTCGGCAAAGACGGAAAGAAATCATCAGGTTCGCTCAAAGGCCTGATGAAAGCTTCAGCGAGATATGGGAAAGATTCAAGGACCTACTGAGAGCCTGTCCCGGACATGGTTTTCCGCCGGGAGAACAAGTTGAAGCATTCTATGAAGCGCTCAACGATAAAACAGCCAAACTGGTGGACACCACACTTGGAGACACAGTCATGACGAAAAGTGGGAAAAAGGCCATGGAGTTCTTCCAAAAGATGGCCAACAACACTCAACGGTGGTCCACAAGCCGAACTCGGCCTGTGAAAGCTGTAGAGAAAGTGGTGGAAAAAGCTGTGGAGAAAGTTGCCGAGCAACCAGATTTGGCAGCCGAGCTGAAAAAGCTCAGGGAAGAGTTCGCTAACCTGAAACAAGGAAAAACGGTTGCTGCAGTTGAAGCATCGCAGGGGCCAACCGAGGAGAACAATGCTGATGTGAACTTCGTTCAAAGGGGCGGTTATCACAACAATTACCGTAGAGGATTTCAGCAACACAATCAACAGAGTAACTAGCCCTACAATTACAATCAAGCAAGGAATCACCCTGGATTCTCTTACTCAAACCCTCAAGCTGCAGAGCAACCACCACCAGGATTTGCCGTACAAGGTGGAGAAGTGGTAGAAAAGAAGAAGCCAAATCTCGAGAAGATTTTGGCTAAATTCATGGAAGGATCCACCAACACTGTAACAAAGTTGAAGCTGGAAATTTCAGGGGTGAACACAAAGGTCGATCAGGTGCAAAAGCACGTGCAGATCATTGAAAATCAAGTCAGCCAGATTGCCGATGCACTTGGAACCAAACACAAGCCGGGGCAACTTCCGAGCAACACCCAGGTCAATCCCAAGAATCAGAATCAGAGGAATCAAGTGAACGCTATCACTCTGAGAGGGGGCAAGACCTATGAAGGGCCTGAACAATCAGAAAAAGGCGCCCGAGATGAAGAAGAAGCCGAAGAAGAGGCAGCAACCGCCACAGAAAAAGCTCCGTCGACCGACAGAGCATCCTCGTCGATTGACGGAGCCCCAAAAGATGCGTCGATCGAGCCTGATCAGAGTCGATCGATGGCTGCTCCTCAATCGCCAATGAAGAAACCGCCTCTGCCGTTTCCGCAGCGGTTTGCCAAGACCAAGATGAACGAATGATATGCACGATTTCTGGAGACAATGAAGAAGGTGCATATCAACATTCCATTGGTAGAAGCTCTTCAAGAGATGCCCGGGTACATCAAGTTTCTGAAAAACATGGTCTCCCAGAAAAGACCGTTCTTGGAGCATGAGACGGTCAACCTGTTCGAAGAGTGCAGCGCCATCATCCAAAAGAAGATGCCGATCAAAAGGGAGGACCCGGGTTCCTTCACAATTTCTTGTGTCATCGGAGGTGAGACCTTCGGCAAGGTTCTCTGTGATTCAGGGGCATCAATCAATCTGATGCCGCTTTCAATCTTCAGACGGCTAAAGATCGGAAGCATCAAGCCCACAACAATCTCTCTTCAGATGGCCGATCGATCAGTCTCTTATCCAAAGGGCATCGTTGAAGATGTGTTGGTGAAGGTCAAGGATTTCATAATCCCTGCTGATTTTGTGGTGCTCGACATGGAGGAGGATCGGAACATTCCTCTGATCCTTGGAAGACCGTTTCTGAAAACCGGAGGGGCATTGATCGACATCCGAGATGGCAAGCTGACGTTCCGAGTGAACAATGAGTCCGTCACATTCTCAATTTACAAGGCAATGCAGAAGCACAACAATGGAAGTTATGCAGAAGAATGCCACATGATCAATTGCTTCAGCCCGGTAATGTCTTCCCCCTTCGCTTGTCTCAAAAGTGAAGCAGATTTTCTGGAAAACTGTTTGCAACATTCCCTCTCCTCGTCTGAAAATCTGGATGAAGCCACTGAGGAGATCCTGAATCTAGTCATGGCACTAGATGTGTTCGAGGAAATTACTCGAGAGAAAGAACTTAAAAGAGAATCGCTGCCGAGCCGCTACAGAGAGCCCGATGTCTCGTCGATCGACGCCAAGACCGCACCTGCGTCGATCGACGCAGCATCCTTGTCGATCGACAGAAACCCAGGACAGCCGATCTCCAGTTCCAATCCACCAAGACTGGAGCTCAAGACACTCCCATCACATCTCAGGTACGCATTCTTAGGCTCAGACAGCACTTACCCTGTTATCGTTTCTGCTTATCTTTCATAGGGGGAACTTGACAAGCTGTTGCGAGTTTTGCGGACATACAAGTCCGCTATTGGATGGACCTTGGGAGACATCAAAGGAATCAGTCCTTCGCTGTGCATGCACAAGATCATCCTTGAAGAGGATGCGAAACCAAAGAGACAAGCACAACGACGTCTGAATCCCATCATGCAAGAGGCTGTCAAGAAGGAGGTTCTCAAACTCCTTGACCATGAGATGATCTATCCGATTTCCGACAGCAAGTGGGTAAGCCCGACACAAGTAGTAGCCAAGAAAGGAGGAATGCAGATCGTGAAGAACGACGATGGAGAGGAAGTAGCACAAAGACCAATCACGGGATGGCGAGTTTGCATTGACTACCGAGCCTTAAACTTTGCCACGTGCAAGGATCATTACCCTCTTCCATTCATTGATCAAATGCTAGATAGATTATCTGGTTATCCTTTTTACTGCTTTCTTGATGGTTACTCAGGGTACAATCAACACAAGACGGCATTCACCTGTCCATATGGAGTATTCGCCTATCGACGGATGCCCTTTGGACTACGCAATGCACCGGCCACCTTCCAGCGATGCATGACAGCGATCTTCCATGACCTCATCGAGAACATTATGGAGGTATTTATGGATGATTTCTCAGTTTTTGGTAGCTCATTCGATGTTTGCTTGCAGAATCTGGCTACTGTACTTCAGAGATGCACTGAGACAAATCTATGCCTGAATTGGGAGAAATGCCATTTCATGGTGAGGGAAGGAATCGTGTTGGGACATCAAGTGTCAGCCGAAGGATTGGAGGTAGATCAAGCCAAAGTGATAGCCATTGAGAAGATGCCACCACCAACAAACGTCAAAGCCGTCCGAAGTTTCCTAGGTCATGCAGGATTCTATAGGAGGTTCATCAAAGACTTCTCAAAGGTATCCCGGCCACTGTGCAACTTGTTGGAGAAGGATGTGTCCTTCGTGTTTGATGAAGAATATCTGAAAGCATTCGAGAGATTGAAAGAAGCGCTGGTAACTGCACCAGTCCTGACTGCACCAGATTGGGATGAGCCTTTCACATTGATGTGTGACGCCAGCGATTATGCTGTTGGAGCAGCTCTGGGCCAAATGAAAGGAAGACTCTTCCATGTTATCCAATATGCCAGCAAAAGTATGAATCCAGCTCAGTGCAACTACACCACGACGGAAAAAGAGATGCTCGAGGTTGTGTATGCGTTCGACAAGTTCTGGCCTTATCTGATAGGCTCAAAAACAATTGTCTACACTGACCACGCAGCAATCAAGTACTTGTTTGCAAAACAAGATGCCAAGCCCAGACTGATTCGGTGGATTCTGTTGTTGCAAGAGTTCGACTTGGAGATCAAGGACAGAAAGGGAAGCGAGAATGTCATAGCCGACCACCTGTCGAGGCTTGAACCGCCAGTCAAGGGGGACGATCAGCAATTGACAATCCGAGAGACATTCCCCGACGAACAGGTCTATGCCTTGAGGGACATGAAGGAAATGTATGAATCCAAAACTCCGTGGTTTGCAGATTTCGCCAACTTCTTGGCCAGCGGTGTACTTCCTCCGGATTTCTCCCCTTATGCAAAGAAAAAGTTTCTGCATGACGTCAGATTCTACTATTGGGAGGATCCCTACCTGTGGCGCAGATGTGCTGACGGCGTCATTCGCCGCTGTGTACCCCAGTCCGAGTGGCACAAAATCTTCGAGGCATGCCATTCATCTCCTACCGGTGGACACCATTCGGCCAACCGGACTGCCTTCAAAATCCTTGCATGCGGATTCTATTGGCCTTCCATCTACGAAGTCTGTCACGGATGGATAACGGGCTGTGATCGATGCCAGAGGACTGGCAACATTTCGCAAAAGAATGAGATGCCACAGACACCGGTGATTGAAGTTGAAATATTTGATGTCTGGGGGATTGATTTCATGGGACCCTTCCCGAAATCGCAAGGATTCACATACATCCTGTTGGCAGTTGATTATGTATCGCGGTGGGTCGAAGCCATTCCGACAGCCACCAACGACTCCAAAGTCGTTATCAAGTTCCTGAAGAAGCTAATGACAAGATTCGGAACGCCGAGAGCCCTGATCAGTGATGGGGGATCACACTTTTGCAACAGATGGCTCTCATCTCTCCTTGCCAGATACGGAGTAAAGCACCGTGTCACCACTCCATATCACCCTCAAGGGAATGGGTTGACGGAATTATCCAACAGAGAAATCAAGCAGATATTGGAGAAGACGGTCAAGCAAAGAAAGGATTGGGCGGCAGTTCTCGATGATGCACTTTGGGCATACCGCACCGCCTACAAAACACCGATTGGGACATCTCCGTATTAGCTGATCTTCGGAAAATCATGTCACCTTCCTGTCGAGATGGAGCACAAAGCTTGGAGGGCGGTGAAAGAATTGAATTTGGATTGGAAGACAGCCGCAGAAGACCGCGCCATGGCACTGAATGAATTAGAAGACTTTCGGGACGAGGCCTATGAGAACAACGTCATCTACAAGAATCGAGCGAAGAGATTCCACGACCAAAAGATCCGCTCGCATGTCTTCCATTCAGGTGATAAGGTTATCCTTTTCAAATCCCTTCTTCGATTCATGCCCGGAAAGCTACAATCAAAGTGGGCCGGACCATACACCGTGATCTGCCAGTTTATGAACGGTGTAGTTGAATTCGCCGGACAAGATGGAAAGACCTTCAGAGTGAATGGGCAAAACCTGAAACCGTACTACACCCCTCTTCAGATTGGAGCACTGGAGAAGTACTACTTGAATCGCCCTTAAAAGTCAGGTTTTGTCGAGCTAGCGACAATAAACCAAGCACTGGTTGGGAGGTAACCCAACAGTTTCCTGTTTTATTTCTTTTATTTTCGAGTCAGTTCAGTTTCGTTTTTTTTTTCAAAATTATGTCGAGTCCAGTCGGGCCACGACGATCGTCAGAAATTGGCATCGAACGACGAGGAAAAACTTCCGCATCGATCGATGCCATTTCTCGTCGATCGATGAGGAAAAGTGGGCTTCGTCGATCGACGAAGACCCCTCGTCGATCGACGCGGTCGATTCTGGGCCGCAAACAGAGACGGGTTTTTAAACCCCCTCACCTCATTTTCTTCCTCACAAACACAAACACACGCACGGTTTTTTCTCTCCCAACCCCAAATTCGAATTTTTCTCTCCAAAATTGTCAGAATCAACCACGGTATGTATATTAACACTCTCCTTTTCGATTATTTCACATGATTTGAAGGACTTGAGCATGATTTTTGACAAAAATTGAGTTTGGAGCCCTTGTTTTCATTTTTGCAAATTTTGTCGATTTAGTTGCTATTCGTGGTGATTACTCGATATGGTTTGTGGTTTTCATCGATATACTTGCTCGTGATTGATTTGTGCTTGAGTTTCATTGAATTTTTCATACGAATGTTTGGGGGGAATTTTTTCTTGTTTGGGTGATTTTCTAGCTTTATTATTTCTGGACCAAATCCTGTCAAACGTGATGATAATAAGCTAAAATTGAGAGTGAATTGCATGAATGTCGAACCAATTTTGCATGGGTACATCGATTTCTTCGG
This sequence comes from Plectranthus barbatus, assembly GCA_026898455.1. Classification (NCBI taxonomy): domain Eukaryota; kingdom Viridiplantae; phylum Streptophyta; class Magnoliopsida; order Lamiales; family Lamiaceae; genus Plectranthus; species Plectranthus barbatus. Next base: position 812,801 of record JAPKLW010000003.1, read on the forward strand.
ATTTTTGCTCAAATTGGATATGCTTGCATTGGGATTTTGTGAAGAATGGAGATGAATTTTGACAAATCCTTTCACTACCCTTGCAGATTGACAATGGACTTCCAACCCACATTCACCAAACGGTCTCATCAGAAGCGTTACGAGAAGTTTTTGGGGGAAGAGTTCGCGATTCGGCAGACACTCTACCCCTGCCCGGAGATAATGCATCTGCTGGGTATTCATGACGACGTTGAGAACCTCTTGGAGAGGATTGGCTGGGGTGCGTGGGTGACAGGCCGTTGGCCAACTTATCCGGCATTGGTCTTGGAGTTCTTTGCATCACTCCGAGTCTTTGAGGTCGAGCCAGGTGCAGAGCCTACCACAATTGGGTTCCAGCTGATGATCAATTACCACGAGCTCCCAAGGAACAAGCTCGAGGAAATTTGGGGAGTCTACGAAGGGGGAGATGGTGTTCCTCCCCCAAGCTTCGATAGTGCTCGCTTCTGGACCCAAATCCCTGCAGATGCCAGCGACGACTTACGCGTGTTCGACTCGGGGAATTTGAAGGCTTCTTCCATCGGCAACCCTGTTTTCAGATACATCCACAGATGTATGGGGGTGTCGATTTCCGGCAGGCACGAGAGCGGCAAGGTCAGAATTGGAGAACTCTACGCCCTCTACTGCATGTTGACGGAGGGGAAGTTCAGCTTCGGAGCGTTTGTCATGGACCATTGGAGGAAGCAAATCAAGGCCAAGAAAGGCAACATTTGGAGCGGGGGGTTGATCACCCCGATTGCAGATTTTGTGGGGATAGACTTGTCACAGTTTGAGGAGCTCGATGATGACAACCGAGGTCTTGGCACGGGGGCTTTGGTGAGGATGATGATGATTTTGCCGCGGGAGAGAGGTTGGTCCCTGCGGATGTCCAATGGAGACCATTTTCCACTGCCGAACCGGTACCTCACACACGTCACCGATTATCACTTCCGTGATAATTGGTTGATGAGCACCCCCGCACACATGAGGTTGATGACCGGTGCTCGAGGAGGTCCAGGCACCTCCAGACTCCGACACCGACCACTGACCCGGCCAGACCAGAGTGAGCCACAGCCGCCCCCAGAAGCTGATGAGGAGGACGAGGACGAGGATGACGAGGGAGGACAGCACATTCTCGACCAGACTGGAGGACAGCCGCCCCACCACTTCACGGGAGAGTCTTCATCTTCCGGGGTGGATCTGGCGACGATTTACCAGTACATGCAGCAGCAGGCTGATTTGCAGGCAAACTTTTGGCGGAATGTGAACACGAGGTTGGATAATCTCGATGTTCAGATGCGGCAGCTGCTCCTCAACACGCAGCCTCAGTCCAGTTCCCAGCCCCAGCAGAGTGTTCGACAGGACCCCCGCCGCCGACTGCCAGTATGGGCATCCTCCGATGTTCAGATGGAGGATCCTTCCGATGAGGAGGAATGAGGTATCGTTTCTCTTTTTTTCCTTATCTAACTTTCAAACTTTTCCACTCCTTCGAGTGAATAAGTTTGGGGGGATGATGATAGGAAAAGGGAAACGTTTGTTTGTTTTCATTTTTTTCTGCTTTTTGTTGATTTTTCATTGTTTTTGATGTTTTTGCTTTCGAATTTGAACCATCACCATCCTTGTTCTTTTGCTTCAGTGTGAACAATCTGCAAGGCTTTTTACTTAAAATTAGTATTTTTGAACTCTTGATTTGTGGTACTTGTTCTAAGTGAATAGTCTGAGCATTGTTTAGGAGCTTTTGAACATAGGACAGTCGGAACTTTTTGATTATGATGGTGTTATGACTACTTACTTGTCTTTGTTTGAACTAGAATTATTGATTGATAATCGAGATATTTGCTGATTAAGAATGATAATCTGTGTGATAGAGTAGCCGATGATAGAAGCTGTTTTGTTTGATATGTTGATCTTTGAAACTTAAATCTTGGCATGATGACTGTTCGAAATTGGTTAATTATTAAGGAGCAACGAAATTTCTACCTTGTGAGATTTGTGCCAATTGTTTTCGTTTGATGAGTGACAAAGTTGTTAGATTTAATTCCTAGAATTTGACGAATTTCTCTCTTGAGATTGCATTAAGTGTGGTAATAGGGTGAAAATGATTTGAGGCATGTTCTTTCGTAGCCCATCTCCCATACACTAACCTTAAATCTTCACTTGTAACCCCTTTGAGCCTTGACTGAATTTTTCTTTGATGAGAAGGGTTGATGAATAAGATGATTGTGATTTATTGGATGGTGTGAATTGTGGGAATGTGATGAGAGGCCTTGTGCGAAAAAAAAAAAAAAAGAGAGAAAAGAAAGAAATTTTGATTTGAGGGTTTCTATGGGAAAAGTTAGAAAAGAAAAAAAATGAACATTGGTGAAAAAGAGAAAGAAAGAAGTGAGGGAAACTTACTTATGTTGTTCATAAAGCAAGTTCTTAGGAACCCCGAGAATGATGAAAAGGAAAGAAAGGAAAAGAACAAGATTGTGTGTGAAAATAGAAAAAAAATGATGTGGTTATGATATGTTTGAGTCTTTGGGTTTCATTGAAATATTTTGAGTCACTTAGCCAAAAATATCCTACCTATTAGGTAAGCAACATTACAACCAAATGAAGACCTTTCTGATTCCCAGAAAAACCGCACTAACAAGCAGTGGAGAGATGAGAAATTTGTCAAACCTATGGTGAAATAAGCTAAAACTTTGATTGTGTGAAATTTCAAAACCTTTTTGCTTGATTGAGCGATGAGTGCAAACACTGCCCGGTGAGGTTTCTCCTTAATAGTTTACCAATGAGAATTTGTTTGAATTGCATGATTTATGTGAATGAGTGAAACATAGCTTGCAAAAGAGGCTTGTGAGGCCTTGCACACTTGTATCTGCACTTTGATTAGAATCCTTTTCTGTAAATTGATCGAGGACGATCAATGGTTTAAGTTTGGGGGAGTTGATAAGTTAGGATTTTCACCAACTTATCTTATAGTTCTTTGACTAATTGTGTAGTGTTTAGATCGTTTTTATACTTGTTTTCATGCATGAATTGGATTTTGTACTTGGAATGTCGTGTTTGATGAATCGTGCAGGTTTCTAGTCGAAAAATAGAGGAATCAGGATCCAGTGCTCGAGACCTCGTCGATCGACGAGGACCCTTAGTCGGTCGACGAGGCATGTTGTTGCCAAACGATCGACGAAGCAAAGGAGAAGGCGATCGATGGAAGAAGGAGACCTCGTCGATCGACGCTGTTCAGAAACGATTGACGAGGCAAGAAGTTGAGACGCGATCGACGCCAATCAGACGCGGTCGACGCGCACGCGGAAATCTTGTTTCTTATCTGATTTGGAGATAGAGGCATATCTAACCCTAGATACTGCTAGATACATCTTTCATCATTATAAATTCATGTAAATTTCGACTTTCACTAGAGAGAGAGACTAGAATTAGAGAGAGACTAGAATTAGAGAGAGAGAGTTAGAGCAATCATTAGACTATTAGAGTTGAAGAATTTTTATGTTTGAAGACAAGTTTCTACAAGAAGATTTCCGGATTCCAGTTTTTATGCAATTCAGGTTGTATTTTTCTTTGATGAATATTATCATGAATATGTGTAACTAAATCCCTTCTCAGGTTCTAGGGTTTCGAACTATCAATGTATGCATGTTGTGATTAATTGAATTATTTTCCCTTTCCCCTCGTAGTTTGTGAAATCTGGTTTTATTCTTAATCTTTAAGTATGTTGGCCACAACTTAGGATTACTAGTTGAATTCTAGAGACGTAACTGTGATAGTTTTCAATCGAAAGAGATTTTCACAATATAATTTGATTTCTTGTCGTAACTGAAGGAGATTAATTGTAGGAATAAATTTGTAGATCTTTGGAGTTAGTTAATTTATCTTGAGACCGAGCGGAGATAGGTAATTGACTAATCTACTTTACGAATTGTCCAACAAAGAAGTTCGTAATACTTTTCTGATGTTTCACTACGAAGAGGAATTAAAATTGGGAATTAATCGATTTGTTCATACATGTTATACTTGATAGGTAGATATCCCTGGAATCTGTGCTTCTCATATTTGACTTCAAAAGCTTTTCAATTTTCCTGTTTAATTTTCGATAGCAAAGATTGCAATTTTCAAAACAACCAAAACCTTTTCATTTGATTTTCCTAATCAATATTTTCAAGAACGCCTGATTTAGTACTTCAAGATTATTCGTTACTTCTTTCCCTGTGGGATCGATAATTTTATCTTTGCCGCTGTATTATTAGCTTTGCTAAGTCGCAGTTAAATAATATTGCGATCAGTCTGCCTTCTGGCTCATCACGGGTTCCTTGTCTAGAGAATTAAGGCATAAGTATGAACACCTCGAAAGGGCTGGAGAGCTTTGGAAGGAACTCTCGACAGCCTTTGGCAAAGTGGAGCGATTAACTGTAAGCTTGTGCACAATCTTGTGAGCAAGAAGATGGTTGAGGATAGTTCAGTGACTACGCACATCATGTCTGTGATTGATCTCATGAGACAGTTCACTGTGCGGGGTGGTAATATCAGTGCGCAAGGCGAGATTGATATTATCTTGAATTCTCTTCCGGAATCTTATCATGACTTTAAGGTAGTTGCTGCTGCAAAGGGAGAGTATGCTCTGCAAGAGCTGCTTGAGGATCTTGTAGTGGAGCAGTCTACCATGCGAGAAAGGTGGATTGTCCGAATGCCAAGGGACAAGGTACGTCATTTGCATTTGTAACGGAAACATGTTTAGCATCGGTTTCTACTCATTCGTGGGTAGTGGATACTGGAGCTACTGATCATGTTTGTTACATTTGGCAGGGGTTCACACCGAGGAGGGTGCTGAAGAATGACGAGGTTACCATCTCGATGGGGAACGCAGCACAAGTGAGTGCAGCTGCCATTGGAGATTTCACCTTGTACTTTGATGAATCTTTTTTAACATTGGGATATGTTTTATACGTGCCGGATTTTCGGCGAAACCTTATTTTAGTTTCTAAACTTTATGTTGATGGATATTCAGTTATTTTTTATAGTGGTGTTTCTATCATTGGTAATAACGGTGTTATCTATCGTGGAATGCTGAATAATTCTCTCTATGTTGTTAACTGTAATCATAAGTCTTCCGCAAGTATTGCATGTAATTCATCCGTAATTGATAATCCTAGGATGAGAAAACTTACTTCTTCTGATGAGGATCTTACATATCTCTGGCACTTGAGACTGGGTCACATAAGCTTGAAGCGGATTCAGAGATTTGCAGATGACGGTACATTGGACCTAGTCCGGGCTGTACCTTATCAAGTCTGTGAATCCTGCATCGAGGGCAAGATGTCAACTAGGCCTTTCAAGGATAGTCAGTCTCGAGCAGAGGAAGTGTTGGAATTGATCCATTCTGACTTATGTGGACCGATGTCCACACATGCTCGTGGAGGGTATGAGTACTTCGTCACTTTCATTGACGATTACTCAAGGTACGGATACGTTTACCTGCTTTGCTACAAGTCTGAAAGCTTTGAGAAATTCAAAGAGTTCAAGGCTGAGGTAGAAAAGAAGGTCGGGAAAACTATCAAGTCATTGCGATCTGACCGCAGTGGCGAATACCTCGGTAACGAGTTCCTGTAGTATTTGTCAGAAAATGGGTTTACATCCCAGTGGACTGCACCGGGTACTCCCCAGCAAAACGGTGTAGCTGAAAGAAGAAATAGGACTCTTCTAGAGATGGTAAGATCAATTATGAGTTATGCAAACTTACCATTTTCGTTTTGGGGTTACGCATTGGAAACAACAGCTTACGTGCTTAATGTGGTGCCTTCTAAATCAGTTCCTAAGACACCTTCTGAGCTCTTCCTTGGTCGCAAACCTAGTTTGTGCAAGTTTAGAGTATGGGGTTGTCCGGCACACTACTGTCGAAGGAACCTGATAAGTTAGAAAGCAGGTCAAAAGTAATGCTGTTCATAGGGTATCCCAGGCAAACGAAAGGTGGTTACTTTTACTGTCCTGAGAGTCAGAGAGTCGTTGTTAGCACCAACGCTAGATTTTTGGAAGACGAGTATGTGAGTAATCACAGGTCAAGGAGTGATATCGTTCTTCAAGAAATTGAGAACGAGAATGCAATTCCAAGGGAAGGGGAACGTGTAGATGTGGGTCCACCTGTGAGAGGTACAACACCACAGACACGTTCTTCAGTGCAAGGTGCAGGACCACAAGTCACTGCACCTACTACTGACACGGCACCGATGCCTCGTCGTAGTGGGAGAGTTATTTTCCAGCTGGAAAGGTACATGTTCGTGGGTTACTCTTCGGACATGAGCCTGGAAAACGGACAAGAGGACTCTGACCCACTGACTTACGAAGAGGCAGTGCAGGACAAGGATGTTGCCAAATGGCGTGTCACCATGGATTCGGAAATTGAATCCATAACTGCTATGGATGTATACCAGAAAACTGATTTGTCGGATGGCTTTAGGGCCACAGGGTGCAAATGGGTATACAAAAGAAAGAAAGGGGCGGATGGGAAGATCACGGCTTTTAAAGCCAGGCTGGTGGCAAAGGGTTATAGTCAGAAAGAGGGCATTGACTATGACGAAACCTTTTCACCCGTAGCCATGCTCAAATCTATCCGGATACTCCTTGCCATAGCTGCACATATGGACCTCGAGATCTGGCAGATGGATGTCAAAACCGCTTTTCTAAACGGTTTACCTTGAAGAAGGTAGAGACATCTATATGCAGCAACCCGAGGGTTACATAAGCAAGGGCGAAGAACATCTTGTCAGGAAGCTTAGGAAGTCCTTGTATGGACTTAAGCAAGCTTCAAGGCCGTGGAACTTACGTTTCAACGATGTGATTAAATCCTATGGATTTGCACAGTTGGAAAACGAAAGTTGTGTTTACCGACTTTGTGGCAGTGGGAGCGTGGTCTTCCTTGCACTATACATTGATCACATACTCTTATTTGGAAACAAAAAGGGAGTGATGTCCGAGATCAAAGTTTGGTTATCCGAACAGTTCCAAATGAAGGATCTGGGAGAAGCTGGCTACATTCTTGGGATTAAGGTCTTACGAGATCGTAAGAGAAGAATGTTGAGCTTATCCCAGGCATCCTATGTGGATACTGTGATAGCCCGGTTCAGCATGCAACTCGCCAAGAAAGGCTTGCTACCTTTCATACATGGCGTTCGTCTTTCTAGTGGGCAGTGTCCTCAGACACAGCGGGAGAAAGACGAGATGAGTCTTGTACCATATGTTTCGGTTGTGGGTAGTCTCATGTATGCGATGTTGTGTACCAGGCCAGATATCTGTTATGCCATTGGTATAGTAGCAAGATATCAGTCTAACCCTGGACAGGCGCACTGGACTGCTGTAAAGCATATCCTCAAGTATTTGAAAAGAACTAGGAATTTCTGCCTAGTTTATCAAAGTGAGGATTTGTGCCATGTGGGTTATACAGACTCGGATTTCCAAGGAGACCAGGATGAGAAGAAATCGACCTCAGGATATGTGTTTACCCTGGGAGGTGGAGCTATATCTTGGAGGAGCTCAAAGCATAAATGCATTGCTGACTCCACCATAGAGGCGGAATATGTCGCCGTCTCCGACGCCTTGAAAGAGGGGGTATGGCTCCAAAACTACCTTTTAGAGTTGGGCGTGATCCCGAGTTTGCCGAGGAGCATCACAATTTATTGTGATAACTCTGGTGCGGTGGCTAACTCAAAGGAACCGCGGTCTCACAGGGCAAGCAAACACATAGAGAGAAAGTACCATATCATACGAGAAATTGTATCAAGGGGCGATGTGCTGATTAAGAATATTGACTCTGCTGACAATCTTCCTGATCCGTTTACAAAGAGCTTGCCACAGAAAGTTTATGAAAGACATATTCGTGAGCTGGGTCTAAGGTGGATGCCGACCACTGATAGTGGTTAAAGTGACAGCTGACTAGATAGGCGGACTGTATACTCTGTAATAGCTTAGTTATGCTTTAAGTATAAGTGGGAGATTGATGGGTTTTGTATACTGAAAGCATTTATTACAATGAGTATACAACGGTTTATTTCTCCTATCTGTTAACAATCTTACATGTGTGAACAATGGTATCCTCTTGTCTCACCGATAGGGACGATCATACAGCGTGTTGTAGATCGCAGAAGACAGTATGATCACTTTACCTAGTGAGACATAAACCTGATCACAGCCGAGATAGCGTATGAGGATAAGTCCGTCTGGATGGCTGCGGCATTGTCGGAATAAGTAGTCTGTCTTGGTTACTTAACATGCTGGTACACAGAGGTGGCGTATTGATGGACCGCAGTGAGATGTATTCGTTTGTCTAGCATCAGCGAATACAAGATCTCGTTATATTGATTAAGTCTAAACCCTAACGAAGGTTCAGGGGTTTGCACGGGTTGACTGTTGCTTTGACTTGCCATGGTGGAGAGCCTAAGTAACGTGCTCGTATATCCGCATCTTGGGTAACAGCAGTTTGTGTAGTACCGCCTAAGATTGGGTTTAGATAACCATATCCGAGTAATAGGATGGGGACATTCCCTGAGCAGCTCAATAACATTCATCGTGCCAAAGTCCTGCAGGCTGATTAAGTTCAGGCACGAGTTATAAGGTTTGAGTGGTACTACTCAGGAATTATAAGATATTAATTAATTGTAGTTAGAGCTTGTCAGAGGCTCCGATTAATTAATGGATGTTCAGTAACCTTAAATATGGGGATTTTCAATTAATGCAACCCGTTCTCATAACGTGGTAATAAAGGGGTAGGTCAGTATTAATTCTGTGGTGAAAAAGAATTAATATTAATTAATTAATTGTGTCCTGAGTTGTGGACATGGAAATTAATTAATTTATAGGCCCACTTTATTATTTGCATTAGGTCCCAGGTCTGGCCCAAAAAGTGTGCTGAATTGAGCCCAGGAGCCCACTAGGGTTTTATAACCCTAGGTCTATAAATAGACATCTCACTCTCTGAAACCCTAGCCACTTTCATAAGATTCAAATCAGTTGAAACCCTAAGGAGAGAGACAGAGGGGCGCCGATCCTGTAGAAAGAAAGGAGGAGAATTTTCGAATTCTGGTCCTGCTCAAGCCACAGATCTGCGGAGTCCTCACCAGTAGTAGATCTGATCAGCACCGGGACACAGCCCTGAAGATCTAATCTGGAGAACAGATTCCTCTTTTCCTCTCCCTTTTGTTTTCGATTTTTTCTAAGAAATTAGATCTCTAATTTCTATTTCCGCAGATTAAATCGGATCGCGTGGTTAGATTGAGATTTGGAATTCAAACGCGGAAGATCGGTTCAAACTCGATGGAGTTACGGTAAACCCTAAATCCACAATTCTTCGTATTAAATTCATAGGAGCATGCTAGGGTTTTGAGAATTTTAATTATGAGCAATATCCATAGATCGATCCGGTTCAAATTGGTTTTGGTGATTCAGTTCACGGAAAAACCCTACAACTAGGCTCTGTACGACTGGTGCAGATGCAGATGCTCACTGTACGTGAGGGTGGTTGGTCATTGCGGATGTCCAACGGGGACAAATTTCCACTCCCTCAGCCAAATCTCACTCATGTCACAGATTCCCACTTCTGCGAAAACTGGTTGATGAGCACCCCCGCCCACTTGCAGCTTATGGTTGGACCCCGTGGGGGAGCTGGCACCTCCCGGCTCCTTCACCGACCGGAGACTCGCACCCACGAGGAGGGCCGCGAGGAGAGGCGTCAGCATCGCCATCTGGATTCACCCCCAGCAGATGCTGCGGGGGATGAGGTCGCCGAGGAGGAGGAGCTGGAGGAGAGGGCTCACGAGATTCCAGGTTGGATCGATGGCGCATCGTCCAGTCACTTTTCGGGGGAGTCATCCTCTTTCATTTTGGATCTGGGGATGCTCTACCAGTTCATGTAGCAGGCTGCCATGCATGCGACAGAGCGCACCCTGCAGTCGAGTTCCGCCAGCATGTGACCACGAGGTTGGATACCATTGACAGTCAGCTGCAGCGCCTTCGTGTGGATGACCAGCCAGAATCTGTCTACACCCGCCGCCATCGAGAGCGCCAGGAACGGCGTTGGAGACTCCCTGTTTGGCCATCCACTGACGTGGAGATAGAGGACCCTTCGGAGGAGGACTGAGGTACCTTTTCTCTTTTCCTATCTAACTTTCAAACTTGTCCACTCCTTCGAGTGAAACAAGTTTGGGGGGATGAGGATCGGAAAAGGGAAATGTTTTTATTTTACTTTGTTTTGTTTTGTTTATTTTAGGATTTTGTATTTTTGAACCATCACCATCCTTATTCTTTTGCTTCAATGTGAACAATTGCTCTCTACAAGGCTTTTCATTCAAACTAGAATTTTGAACTCTTGATTTGTGATACTTGTAGTATTTTGAATTCTTGATTTGTGGTACTAGTTCTGAACCGTAGAGTCTTGAGAATTGTTTTAGGAGCTTTTGAACATAGGACAGTCGGAACTATTTTGATTTTGTTGGTGTTGAAAAATATGACTCATCCTCCCTTAAATGAGAATAATTGATTTATAATTGAGATTTTTGCTGATTGAGAATGAAAATCTGTGTGATAGAGTAGCCGATGATAGGAGCTATTTTGCTTGATGGGTTGATCTTTGAAACATAAATTCTTGCATGATAACTGTTCAAATTGGGTAATTGTTGAGGAGTTACAAAATTTTAAACCCCGTGTGAGAACTTGAGCCTCCTTTTTCGTTTGATGAGTGACAAGGTTTTTAGCAATATCTTCCTAGAACTTGACGAGTTTCTCTCTTGAGGTTGCATTAAGTGTATTAATAGGGTGAAAATGATTTTAGGCATGTTCTTTCGTAGCCCATCTCCCATACACTGGCCTTTAATCTCCACTTGCAGTCCATTTGAGCCTTGAATGAATTTTCTTTGATTTAGAAGGGTTGATGAATGAGAAGTTTGATTTATTGGAAAGTGTGGTTTGAGAGATGTTGATACAAGTTCTGGGAACTAAAAGAAAAAAAAATTTGATGATGAGTTCCATGTGTGAAAATAAGGGTTCCCGTGGGTAGAATAAGAAGGTGAACATGAATAGAAAAAGAAATATATATATATATATGCCGATATGGTATGAGTTCACAAAGACTATGATAAATTTTAAGGGGCTCTGAAATTTTTTGTGATGAAAGAAATGAAGAATATGTGAGTGCATAAGAGAAAAATTATGTGGTTATGGTATATTTTGGTTTTTGAGTTTTCATTGTCATATTTTGAGTCACTTAGCAAAATATATCCCACCTATATTAGGTAAGCCACATTACAACCAAAATAAGACCTATCTGATTCCCGAAAAAGCTACACTAACAAGCAGTGGAGAGATGAGAAACTTGTCAAACTTATGGTGAGGTGAGTTATGGCCTTGAGTGTGTGAAACACGAACCCATTACTTTTTTAGCAATGTGTGCAAACACTGCCCTGTGAGGTTCCTCCTCAGTGATTTAACAATTTGAATTTTGGGATTGCATGATTTATGTGAATGGGTGATACTTGGATGGTAAAAGAAGCTTGTGAGGCACTGCACACTTGTATCTGCATGAGATTTAATTTCTTATCTATGAATTGATCGAGGAAGATCAATAGTTCAAGTTTGGGGGAGTTGATAAGTTAGTATTTTTACCAACTTATCCATTACTTCTTTGACTATGTGGTTGATGTTTGAGTAGTTTTATGTGTTTTATTGTGCATGAAGTGGCTTTGGCACTTATAATGTTGTGTGATATGTGCGTAATTTGCACTATTTTTGGAATATGAATTGAATGATTTGATGAGGATAAGATGCACAAATCACACACATATCTATTCTTTTCATTGATTTTCCTTCACTTGGTGTTCTAGAGTTGTTTTGAGTGTGCAGGGCATGAAAAGCGTTAGAAATTCGAGTTTTGGAGCTAAATTGAGGCTTTGGCCGAAGCAAATCCCGTTCCGGATGCATATGTCCCGTTAGGGACAGGAAAACATAAAATTTACCGAAAATTCGAGGCCGGTCCCGTTCGGGACGGCTTGGTCCCGTTCGGGACCGAGGCTCAGAAGGCAGCTGTGGCGTTCGGGATACGTCATTTTGGCGTGAATTCGAGGATATTGAGACGAGAAGCCGTAGCCAATCCTGCTCGGGATGGAACCGTCCCGTTCGGGACGGGTCGGGACTCTTCAAAATTTTCATTCGATCCATCCCGCGCGGGATGGATATTTATAATGGGAGATTCCGTTCGGGATATATCTGTTGGGCTGCGGATTTCTCAACTATAAAAGGCCAAAGGATGTTACAAAGTAAGGGTTCGACTTTTGAAAACCCTAGAGAGAATAAGGCACGAGATTGAATCGATTTTCACGTCTCCAAGCTGGGAATCGAAGGTGGAAGGAAGGATTCGAAGCTAGATTTGAAGATTCATCATTAAAATCCTAAGCTTTCTTATTCTCCTTTCTCTTCCATGGTTTACTTTGGAATGTTGACGTTTTTCATTGTATTCATGAGTAGCTAAACTCATTGTTGAGGATTTGGATGTGATTGGGATTGATTTGAATATTGTTTGGATTTGAGTAATTGAATTTTCAAGGGTTTGATTATTATTGTGGATTTG
>JAPKLW010000003.1:825432-837891 GCA_026898455.1 Plectranthus barbatus
GATCTTTCAAAACCATTTTTATCGCGTCTAGATATTAGGTTCCAAAACAATCCCTTTTACTTAAACAACGGGCGAATTGAGTCTTCGTGTTCGATAATTTTTACTTGATAAAAAATACTGCATCATCGTGGTTGATGAATTATGCAGGTTTTTGAGTCGAAAATAGTGAGAAGATCGAAGAGGCTCGGATTCCAGACCTGCGTCGATCGATGTAGCTTGCTTGAAGGATCGATCAACGGAAGGATTGATGCAAACCCACGGAAGCCAAGCCCACGTCGGTCGATGCACTACCTGCGTCGATCGACGCGGTACCTTCAAGGGCGTTGATGGACGTGGATCCGGAAGCTTCAGATTTACTCCTATCTTGAAGATTTAGATAGATCTAGTCCTAGATATTGTATGATATATCTATCACCACTATATAAAGCCATGTAAATTTTGATTTTTAGGTGTGTAGAATTTCAGAGTTCAAGTTTTTAGAGGTTTAAAGCAGCTTTTGTGTTTTATGATTGAAGACAGATTTTTGTGGGAAGGCTTCTTCACCCAGTTTTTATGCAATTCATGTTTTCTTTATCTTTGATGATTTTTATCATGAATATGTGTAACTAAACTTCTTTTCAGATTCTAGGGTTTCGATCTATCAAGTTCCCATGTTTGATTAATTGAATTAATTTTCCTTTCCCATCATAGTTTGTGATTTCTGTGTTTATTCGTAATCTTGAGTTGTTGGCCACATCTTATGATTAATTAGTTGAGAATTAGACTTATTAGTTGAGAATTAGAGACTTATGAATGATAGTTTTCAATGAAAAGAGTTTTCACAATATAAACTGATTTCTTATCTGAAAAGAGGGAAATAGATTATAGGAATAGATCCGTAGGTTTTTGGAGTTAATTAATTAGTCTTTAGACCGAAAGGAAATAGATAATTAATTAATCAACTTTGTGAATTGTCCAACAAAGAAACTCATAATACTTTTCTGATGTTTCACTACGAACATGAATTAAATTGGGAATTGATCAATTTATTCATACATGTAATACTGGATAGGTAGATATCCCTGGAATCTGTGCTTCTCATATCTGAATTCGTCAAGTTATTTTCTTTTTTGTTTAAAACTTAAATTGCAAAGTTATTAATTTTCGAAAACCACCACAATCAAAATTTGATTTTCCCATAACCAGTATTTCAAGAAACTATGTTTTAGTACTTAAGGTTTTTCGTTATTTCTTTCCCCTGAGATTTGATAATTTCATTTGCCGCTATATTATTAGCTTTGCTGAGTCGCTAGTAAAATAATTTAGCGTTCAGCGAGCGACGAGCAAAATGTGGGGCGAGCGGAGTGGTCTGAGTTATATAACCTTCATAGCCAGCCTAATGAGAGTTACTACTATTTCTCAAAACATATTGACAACCCTAAGCCGCTTATACAGGGGTGTTCTATGAACTCAGCTAATTGGGTTAATGAGTTCATTTTCGTGCTGATCCCGCGAGAGCAGAGGGATTAATTGGGGGTTCTTCGAGTTGCCAAGCGTAAGTGTGTGCATATGATTTTTTCCTAAGTTGTTCTCACTGACTTTGTTTCGTGTGCAGGACATCCACGCTCTGCGCTAACTGACAAGGAGCGAGTTAGAATTCAAGATGCTTACCAGCATCCTGTGAACGACTCGGATCGATTGTTGCAGGGCCGTTGGGTAGATATCTCTGACGTTCAGTATATGTCAACTTTTACACCAGAAGAGTTGATCCAGTTCTAGTAGTGCAAGGCAGACAACAGGAAGCAACAAACAAAATCTAAGAGACAAATGACGAAGATTGGTGGTACGAGTTCTGCAAGGGAGAGGTCTATCGGGCTCGAAGATGACCCTGTCTGCGTGCAAGTAGTGGTCGAGGAGTATAAAGCTCCCGAATCCCCCAGGGCTTGCAAACGAAAGCGGGATGAGAGACAGAAAGCACTTCAACCTGCTGAGAAGGATGTAACGGTGGGGATTGGGTTCAGATCCTTCGTGGCCACCTCAAATACCCCTTCTGGGCCTACCTGGTCACTCACACGGCCTCCGACTTAAGACGAACGCTTCCTGGCGGCCAGTGGAGGTGGTATCTTCTTATCTTTCCTTCACATTGCCTTGTTGGGTCCTCCTTGGTCGAGTTTGGTACCGACGATCAAGAGGTTCCTGGACCATTCTCATGCGAATTTGAAGGTATGGTTTTTGGCTCAATTTGTTGTTCCCATTTTTCATTTAACGGTGTTTTATGAGAGTTTTCCTTTTAATCTTTTTTTTGCAGAGCCTTGAGGGCATGTGGGAAGATTTCTTCTACGCCATAAGGATACTCGCAGAGGAGCGTAAGGACCGTAAGCTTCCCAAGAGGTCGACCAAGTGAGTGACTGAGGATCGGGACGCTGGCCTAGAAGTAATAGCTGCTAGAATACCGAGCTTCAATCAGCCAAGCAGACCATTGAGCAAATCGAGCATGAGAAGAAGTTTGTGGTCGAGGAGATGCTCTTTGAGAAGCGCTGTAGGGACTCTGAAGCGGAGCAGCTCGTCAGGGCGCAACAGGAGCTCAAGGCGGCATTGGGCGAGGCTGAGAGGGCTCGAACTGCTTTACATCGTGCCCAAACTAAGGCGGTGGGGCTGAATCTTCCTGAACTGTTGTCCTAGCCCCTCGGGCAACTGGTATTCAAAGATTTTACCGCACTATCTCGGTTTAAGGCAAAGGGGCCGTGTTGGAGAGGTATTCGGATTTGGATTTGAGTTTTTTAGACCCGGAGGAGTTCGAAGCGGAAGAGTCTAAGGGACCCGAGCAGGATGAGGAGCAGCGATCCAAACATCGAGAGGATCCTCAGAATTCAACTCGTGGCTTGGTCGAAGGTGAGCATCATGGCGGGAGGCCTTTAAAATCGCCTTCGACTGTTTAGTCTCTTTATGTTGTGATTTCGGATCAAGTATTGTAATTTTGGAATTTGCTACGTACTATTTTTACCTCTGGCTCATTTTAACTTTGTCTTATATTGAATCAAACTGGGGTAATTCACAAAGCAATGTTTCAATTTCATGTTAAATTAATGCAAAGTCGTTATTTAATCAAATGCTAATCGTAACAAGAGGTGCCCAGCAGTTTCTTGATCACTTTTGAGCGACCAGAAAACTTTCAGAATTAAAACTTCCTTAGGTACCCGATGTTCCATGCGTTTGGTATGATATTCCCTTCTGGGGATGCAAGTCCATAAGCGCCATTCCTTATTACTTCGACTACAACGTACGGTCCTTCCCAAGTAGGGCCCAGCTCCCAGCGTTAGTCTCCTTGGTGTTCTGAAGCACCTGTCGAAGCACCCAATCCCCTACATTCAGTGTTCTTAGGTGAACGGCTTTATTGTAGTATCGGTCAACCACCCTCTACCTTCGCTCCATCCTTTATATTGCCAATGCTCTTCTTTTATCGAGGAGTTCCAATGACTCGACTAGTTTTCCTTCATTTTCCTGTTCGATGAAGTGCTCGACTTGAGGGCTAACTTGGATTTCTTCGACCGGTGCCACAATTTCGGATCTATAGGTCAATGAAAATGGGGTTTCTCCTGTAGAGGTTTGAGGGGTGGTGCTGTAAGACCACAACACTGCGGGCAGCTCGTCGACCCATGCTGCCTTTGAAGCTCCTAGCCTTCTTTTCAGAGTGTTAATTAATTTTTTGTTCGTGGATTCAGCCAATCCATTCGCCTCTGGGTACTTTGGGGTCGAGAATAGTAGTCAGATCCCAAGGTTCTCGCAATACCCCTTGAATTTCGTGCTTGAGAACTATTTTCCATTGTCCGTAATGATTTCTCGGGGTAGTGCGAACCGGCATACGATATATTTCTAGATGAAGTTGATCATATCTGAATCCTGTATGTTTGCTAGTGGTTCAGCTTTGACCCATTTGGTGAACGAGTCGGTGGCAACCACGAGGTATTCTTTCTCTCCTCTGGCTTTTGGCAATTTTCCGACAATGTCGATTCCCCATCGGTGGAATGGCCATACTGGCACGTTTGGTTGCAGCGGCTCAGGTTTTAGATAACTTAGTCCGACGAATCGTTGACAGCTTTTGCAATTCTTCACATACTCTTTCGAGTCTAGTATCAGCATGGGCCAGAAGAAGCCGACGGTGATGACTCGGTGCGCTAGGCTCCTTGGTCCAGAGTGGCTTCCACAACTTCCTGAGTAGACCTCGGCTAGGATCGGTTTTACTTCTTCTTCTCGAATGCACTTCAACCACGGCCCCTCGAAGGACTTTTTGTAGAGTTCGTTATCAACCAAGGTAAACCTGGCGGCCCTTCGAGTTACTATGGCCGCCTCGACCTACTGACTCGGTAATTCTCCTTTTTTGAGGTACACCCTGATGGGATCCATCCATGATGTTGAATTTAGTACTTGGCAAATGTTTGATTGGGTCTCTGCATCTTCATCTCTAGTGGCTGGCCAGAGTGTTGTAGTAAGGGGGACCGGTCGAGGGTGCGGGAACTCCGTTGTTGCTGCAAAGTTGGTGAGGGCATCCGCTTGGATATTTTGATCTCTAGGAACATGTTCCACCTGAATGATTTTGAATTGGGGTTCGAGTATCTTCATGACATTTTGATATGCCGCCATTCGGATGTCCTTAGCTTGGAAGTCTCCTAAGAATTGGTTGACTACTAGTTGTGAATCCGACTCTACCTTTAGTCGTCTAACCTTTAGCGAGAGTGTTAGTTGAAGGCCTGCAATTAGTGCTTTGTACTCTGCTTCGTTATTAGTATCTCAAAACTCGAACTGAATAGCTCTTTTGTAGATTACTCTGTCGGGGGATATGAGGTATACCACTGCTCAGCCCCCTTAGAAATGCTGGAGCCATTGACATGTAGGCTCCATAATTCTACTTCGCTTTCTCATGGGGTTGCTTCTATCTCGGCTTGTAGGTGGAGCTCTGGGGGGTATTCGGCAATGAAGTCTGCCAATATCTATGATTTTATGGCAGTTTGAAGCTCGAACTGCAATCCAAAGCCCCCAGCTCGACTACCCATTTCACCATCCTTCTAGACAGGTCCGACTTTGAGAGGATGTTACAGATTGGGAATCTTGATACCACCCTTATCTCATGTGCTTTGAAATATGAGCGTAGCTTTCTTGAAGCTATTACTAGGGCTAGGATCAATTTCTCGAGAGTCGAGTACTTGGTTTCAACATTGAGTAGGGTCATGTTGATGTAATACACTGGGTGTTGTGCCTTATCTTATTCACGGACCAGTACTCCACTGATGGCTCGATCCGAGACCGCTAGGTAGAGCTACAAAAATTCTCCGGGCGATGGCTTCGACATGACCGAGGGCATCGAGAGATATTTCTCGAGCAACTTAAGAGCCTCGTCGCACTCCGTGGACCACTCGAACTGCTTTGCCTTCTTCAGCAGCTTGAAGAAGCGACTAGTTCGATCAGAGTAGCGGGCCACGAATCAACTGAGGGCGATGAGATTCCTGATCATCCTCTGTACTTCTTTGGTTGAGCGGGGTGGCCCGATCTCCTAAATAGCTCTGATTTGATTTAGGTCGGCTTCAATTCCTCTTTAGCTCACTACATATCGGAGAAATTTGCCAGTGGTGACCCCGAACAGGCACTTTGCTGGGTTCAGATTCATGTTGAATTTGTTCAGGATGGCGAACGCCTCGGCCAGGTGGTCGAGGTGCTCATCCATGTTGGGAGATTTGATGAGCATATCGTCTACGTATACTTCCATAGTTCGACCCAAGAGTGGTGCAAACATCCTATTCATGAGGCGTTGGTAGGTCGACCCTGCACTTTTCAAACCAAACGGCATCACTTTGTAACAATATATACCTTGGTCGGTCATGAAGGCCATTTTTTCTTGGTCTAGTGGGTGCATCCTGATTTGGTTTTAACCTGAGAAGGCTTCCATGAAGGTCAATGTTTCGTGCCCAGCCATGGCGTCGACGAGCTTATCGATGTGAGGTAGAGGAAAGGGGTCCTTGGGGCAGGCCTTGTTTAAGTCTGTGTAGTCCATGCACACCCTGTTCTGACCACCACCACACTGGCAAGCCACTCCGGGTATTTGACTTCGCAAATGAAGCCTACTTTTAACAAGTTTTGTACCTCTTCCGCTATGGCCATATTTTTCTTGGATGTGAAGCATCTCCTCTTGTGTCGAATGGGTCTAAATGACGGGTGGACCTGCAACCGGTGAGAGATGACTGATGGATAGATTCCGAGCATATCCGCATGCTCGAACGCAAAATTAGTACATTTTTCCTTGAGAAAAGAGATCAGCTTCTCGTGGAAAAGGGGCGGTAAGTTTCTCCCGATAGTTGTTGTTTTCAAATCATCGTTCTTGTTGAGGTGGATTTTTTTAGTGGCTTCCGCCCCCTCGATCATGCAAATAGTGCGGATAGTGACCACGTAGCAGTCTCTTACCGTGTGTTACTCCCTTTTGATCGATCGGATCCCCCAAGGTGTGGGGAATTTGATTACTTAGTAGAAGGATGAGGGGACCACCTGTAGTTTATCTATCCATGGCCTGCCCATAATGGCATTGTAGCTCGAGTCCACATCCACTATTTGAAATCAAACCGATAGGTTTATTCCTTCAGAGTAAACTGAGAGGTAAACCTCTCCGATTCGGGTGAGTTACTCACCACTGAATCCCACCAGCTGGGTAGTGCTCGGGCGCAAGTTCTTCTCGGATATTCCCATGGTCTGGAAGGCCTTCAAGAAGATCAGGTTTGAAGAAGCACCACTGTCCACTAAGATCCTCCTGACCCTGCAGTTAGCAATGAGCAGCTCGAGGACCATGGCATCGTTGTGGGGGTGGTGTACCCCTTCAAAGTCTTTTGGGCCGAACGTAACATCCTCCTGCGAGATTTGAGTTGGTCTTATCAGATTCATATTCCTTGCTTCGCGAGGGTAGCGCTTATAGGCATTCCGGGAGGGTCCTTCTAGTGCGGGTCCTCCTGAGATTATGTGGATGGTCTTCTCGACCCGGGGTTCGTCGGGTAGAGGAACTCGATTTTCTCTTATAGCTGGGAGTTTCTCTCCGGCGGACCCCTAGTCCATGTTTCTTCTCCATGTGTTTCCTTTGCGCGGGGTGTCTCGCAGGTGCCACAAGTGCCCCTGGTTGAGGAGCCTCTGGATCTCCTTAAGGAACTCACTACACTCTATCGTCTTGTGTCCATAGCCTTGGTGAAAATCGCAGTATTCTTCTAGCGCCTTTTGGGCATTGTCATTCAGTACCTTCGAAGGCCACTTGACTTGCTCGCCCAAGACAATCATCTCCTGGATTGCCACCATAGGACTCGCGCGCAGGTCATAGAGCGGTGGGGTTGATCGAGCTACCTGATGGACGCTATTCTGCCTTTGTCCGGCGCGAGGAGCGTACGACTGAAACTCGTCCGACCTCGCTTCGCCTTCTTTCTCGGATCGTGAGTGTTGTCTGCTCTTGTCCCTCTTACCGAAGTTTTCCTCTTCCGCCTCCTGTCTTATTTAGGCCTCCGCCCTCACCATAATCTCGGAGTAGGTGGAGCTAGGATATTTTACCAATTTCCAAAACAGGTTCGAGCTCCTCCTCAGTCCCTTCCTGAAGGTTGATACAACCATTTCTTTGGAGCAGTTAGGGATGGCGACCTTCACTTCATTAAATCTTCTTATGAATTGCTGGAGGGGTTCTCCTTCCTTTTGTACGACCAAGTAGAGGTCGTCTGACTGCTTACAGCTAGAAAATTGTTGCAAGAACAACTTGTGGAGTTCGGCGAATGACGCAATGCTGCTGGTTTTGAGGTGCATGAACCAGTGCATAGTAGGTCCCTCGAGGCATGCGTCGAAGCTTCTGCACATGCAGGCTTCATGCACTTCTTCAAGGATCGAAGAGCTCTGTATTTTGAATTTGTACAGAGTAACGAATTCATCGCGATCCGAGGTCCCGTCATATGGCTTGATCGCGGGGATTGCAAACTTGGCCAGGATCCTGACGCTCGCAATTCTTTGGACATTAGGGGAGTCCGCGTAACTCCCTTCTGCCATCGCGGTATGGGTGATTTGTACCCTTGGTACTGCGCTCAGTAGTTTGGTGATTTCCTCCAGGCAAGCCTCCAACATTCTAACGCGGTCGTGCAGCTCTTCACCGCGCGAGCGGCAATCGAACGAGTGGTCCAGGCTCGCCATTCGGGTGGTGCTCTATCTTTCTGGGCTGGTCTCCCCCGTCTACTGACCGCTTTGACTCTTGAGTAGGGTGAGTTGGGCTCTCAAATGATCGATGTCGAGGGTCGCACAGTGGCTCTGCTCCAGGAGGAATTCTATCTCCTCCTGCATGCGACGCATGTCGGTCTCAAATTGATCTTGGTCCCCGACCGGAATTCATGTCATCGATGTCCTCTAGGCACAACTGATGGTGTTTATTATCAGATTGCTCTTCCATCTCTTTCTTTCTTTCTTTTCCCACAGACGGCGCCAATTGTTGATGGGTGATGTTCGGGAATAATGGAAAATAAAGATAGAATACTCAAGATAAAAGATAATAATAATTTTATTGGAGAATGATTTTGAATAGAGAAAAATTCAATCCTTTTACAATGATGACACAGGTATTTATAGGAGAGAAATCCTAGATTTACAAGGAAACATGATAAGATATGGCTAGACATCCAAATCTCATTTTCCCTAAGCAAATATATCTTTTTCCTTCATAAATCTCGAGTAGATATAGTCACATCTCGCCAAAATTAGAAATAAGATACGTGTAGGATTCCTTCCTTATCTGTTTGTCATAAGAATATTTCGAAGGGCTACTATCTCAAGTGGTTCGACCACTTGGAAACCACTTGGGAGTGATGTCACCGGTCGAGTGTGGCGAATTTGAGTGAGGCCCCTCGAGGTGAAGACGTTTGGGTAAGGCTCCTCGAGGTGAAGCCGTTCGGGTGAGGCTCCTCGAGGTGAAACCGTTCGAGTGAGGCTGCTGAAGATGAAGCAGCTCGAGCAGTGCAGGCAGCTCTCATTTTGGGGCTAAACACAAAATATTAATGATTACCATTATATCAAACGAAACTATTTGCCGATATACCAATAATAATGCTTTGTAGTATACATAACCTAACACTTCCCCAATTAGACATAGTTCTGCAACAAGAGTAGATTTAGATTTCCAGTTATAATCATATTTATCTTAATGAAAACTGATTATTTATACTCTTAGTACTATATCGCTCTAGATATGATTACTTGAGAATGATTGTATTACTCTTCATTCTAACAAAAGCTATGATACATTTACTTATTTTTATCAAATAGCTTTTTATGTAATCATTGTCATCGTTTTGGGCTGAAAAACTGATCAGTCTAAGCCGCCAAAGGTCAAGCAAACCACTCTGAGCGGGAGGTTTGTGATGGGTTTTGTATACTGAAAGCATTTATTATAATGAGTATACAACGGTTTATTTCTCCTATCTGTTAAAAATCTTACATGTATGAACAATGGTATCCTCTTGTCTCACCGATAGGGACGATCATACGGCGTGTTGTAGATCGCAAAAGACAGTATGATCACTTGACCTAGTGAGACATAAACCTGATCACAGCCGAGACAGTGTATGAGGATACGTCTGTCCGGATGGCTGTGGCATTGTCGGAATAAGTAGTTTGTCTTGGTTACTTGACGTGCTGGTACGCAGAGGTGGCGTATTGATGGACTGCAGTGAGATGTATTCGTTTGTCTGACATCAGCGAATACAAGATCTCGTTATATTGATTGAGTCCAAACCCTAACGAAGGTTCAGGGGTTTGCACGGGTTGACTGTTGCTTTGACTTGCCATGGTGGAGAGCCTAAGTAACGTGCTCGTATATTTGCATCTTGGGTAACAGCAGTTCGAGTAGTACCGCCTGAGACTGGGTTTAGGTAACCATATCCGAGTAATAGGATGGGGACATTCCCTGAGGAGCTCAATAACATTCATCGTGCCAAAGTCCTGCAGGCTGATTAAGTTCAGGCACGAGTGATAAGGATTGAGTGGTACTACTCAGGAATAATAAGATATTAATTAATTGTAGTTAGAGCTTGTCAGAGGCTCCGATTAATTAATGGATGTCCGGTAACCTTAAATATGGGGATTCTCAATTAATGCAGCCCATTCTCATAACGTGGTAATAAAGGGGTAGGTCAGTATTAATTCTGTGGTGAAAAAGAATTAATATTAATTAATTAATTGTGTCCTTGGTTGTGGACATGGGAATTAATTAATTTATAGGCCCACTTTATTATTTGCATTAGGTCTCAGGTATGACCCAAATAAATATGCTGAATTGAGCCCAGGAGCCCATCAGGGTTTACAACCCTAGGTCTATAAATAGATAGCTCTCTCTCATAAGTTGTAAGACAGTTGAAAAACCCTAAACCTATAGAGAGAGAGAGTGGGCGCCGATCCTAAGGGAGAAAGGGAGGAGAATTTCGATTCTGGTCCTGCTCAAGCTACAAATCTACGAAGTCCTCACCAGTAGTAGATCTGAACAGCATTGGGACACAGCCCTAAAGATCTGATCTGGAGAACAAGATTTTTTTTTCTTCTTCTTTGTTATTTTCGGTTTTATCTTAGAAATTAGTTCTCTAATTTCTATTTCCGCAGATAAAATCGAATTGGGTGGTTGAATTGAAGTTGGAAATTCAAACGCAAAAGATCGGATCAGACTCGACGGAATTACAGTAATCCTTCAATCCAGAAATCTAAGTATTAAATTCATAGGAGCATGCTAGGGTTTATTGTTTATTTAATTATGCACAATACCCATAAATCGATCCGGTTCATTTGGTTTTGGTGATTCGGTTCACGGGAAAACCCTACAATTAGTATCAGAGCCAGGTTCTTGATTTATGGCTCTTTTGTGTATAATTAAATTCGATATGCATGTATGAATTTATCGTTTTGTGGATGTTGGTTTTTGTTCTTCGTGGCAACCCGTGTGATTCAGCCCGCGGTGGTTTATCCGTGTAGGGCTGAATTATTTTTGTGAAATCACGAGAAAATCCGTGATTAGTGTAGATTTGAAAATTGTAATAGAATAGTTGTTCTGAATAATTTCAAATTTATGTAATTGGACGGGTCGAAGACGGAGAATGAAGACAGAGCCGGCGAAGGGCGAAGCACGGCGGCGGCAAGCAGCCGCACGCGCGTGCGGTCGCGTGCGGTGGCGGCAAAGGGCCGCGCACGGTGCGGGCGACGGCGCGCGGCAGCGCGCATCGCGGGCAACCGGGCGGCGGGCGGACGGCAGCGGCACCGGGGTCCTGTGCAAGCGAGGCGCGCACGCGAGCGTGCGCGGCGCTGTACGCAAGCGGCGGCGGCGGTGGCTGTCGTCGGCTGCTGCTGTCCCTGCGGCGGTGGCTCGTGTTTTGGTGGTTTGTGCAATCCTGTGTAAACCCTAGGGTTTGCATTAGGGTTAAGGCAAATCATCAGATCACAAAGGCCTAAATCCTAAAAAATTTGGTGAATCAAGATTTGGAGGCCCTTGAAGATTTGGGAAGATTTGAAAAGATTTGGAATTATCCAAATTAGATTCAAATTCAAATTGTAATAGATAGAATTTATTTTTCTATTTTGTGGGGCCACGAGGAATTTTTGTTTGCCTTAATTGTCCTCGTATGATATGTGATTTATTATGTGCGCAATTAAGCATGTGTAGATAATAGGAAAAGCATGATTTTTCGCTTTTATTATTTACAGTTTTCCAAGCACGCTTATGTGATTAATTTCTTGTTGGATTATATTTTGGGAATTTTTGAGCTTGTATTATTACATGCAAAAATTTGGAAAATATAATAACAAAGAAATTATATGTGCGCATATAAGAAACCTTTTAAATGAAAAATACTAAGTAGATTTTTTAATTAAAATCAATAGACCTCCACAAAGCGGTCCTAGGCTGTAAGTGTATCTCTCGTTCTAGTAAACGTCTACGAGTGTAGCTTGCTAGTTCCTAGAGGTGCATGGGTACGGTTGTTGGGATTTCTAGACAAACAATTTAAATCATGTGAATAGTGGGAGGGCTTTGCATAAACGTCTATGAGTGTTGTTGGGAAATTATTCCTAAAATCTCCCTTAGGACCTATTTGTAAGAGGTTTGGTTGGATCAAACCTTAATAGTTCGTCGATCATTTGCTGAACTCTAAATAGTCTAGCATACTCTGTAAAGTCCTGTATAGGTTTTATATTGAGTTGTAATAGACTAGTGTGCTAGAAGAATTCCTAGCAGTCACGGAGAAGATGATGTTTGCTAAAAGAAATTGAACAATCGAATGCTAAGATATTAGCATCCATCAACAACCAACAAACTAAAGCGAGCGAGCAAAGGATAAAAGAGTCTTCAGCTGCTAAACTCGGACCCTAGCAGAGCAATATACAGGATGCTGAAGTCTCATTGCCGTTCTGACAAAAAGCTCACACAAAGGACGAGACTTTCCCGAA
>JAPKLW010000003.1:862891-888974 GCA_026898455.1 Plectranthus barbatus
GGCACAAAAGGTTAAGTCATCTAAATTTCAAAACTATTAATTATCTAACCAAGCATGATCTTGTAGATGGTCTTCCCAAGGGCGGGTTCAAGAAGGAAGGAATTTGCAAAGCTTGCCAGCAAGGCAAACAAACTAGGAAGTCCTTCAAGAACCAGTCGCCAGTCTGCCCCAGTACCAGTCAGGTACTCGAGTTGTTACACATGGACCTGTTTGGACCAGTAACACCGCAAACCATTGGAGGAAGACGATATTCGCTGGTGGTAGTCGATGACTACTCACGCTATACCTGGGTAAAGCTTCTCAGAACCAAGGATGAGGTGAAGATCATTCTTCCAGAATTGATCATCCAAGCTCAGAAACAGAGAGAAGCTGTGGTAAAGCGAATTCGATCAGACAATGGGACTGAATTCTGCAACAGTCTGCTGATGGATTTTTGCGTGGAGGCCGGGATCAAGCATGAGAGATCTACTCCAAGGCAACCGCAGCAGAATGGACTGGCAGAACGTAGGAACAGGACGCTGAAAGAAGCGGTCCGATCCATGCTGGCTGAGTCCGGCTTGGGACAGAGTTTCTGGGGAGAAGCGTTGGTGACTGCTTGCTACACTCAGAATAGAAGCGGGATCAACGACAGACTCCAGAAAACTCCCTACGAAGTGTATTTTGGTCGTAAGCCTTCTATAGCTCATCTTCGTGCATTCGGTTCACCATGTTATATCCATAATAACGGGAAGTCGAAGTTAAATGCTTTCTCGCCTAAGGCTGATGAGGGTGTGTTTGTCGGATATGGACATCCCTCTCACAAGGGCTATAGAGTATTTAACAAGACTACCCAGCTTGTGGAAATAACATGCAATGTTGTTTTTGATGAAGCTACTTTAGTGCGCAGGACCTTACGCCAACTGGCTGAAGATGTTCCTGAGGTCGAGGATGTCAGCGACCAGTTGGGCAGGAATTCTTCCGATGCTCAACCAACTGGTTCGACTAGACCTGTGACTGGATCATCTTCACAACCAGTTCCCTCAGGTGCCCATCAGCAACCTGAGAGGGTCGGTGATGCAAATGACCTTGCTGAGACCTTACACTCAATCTCCCTGAGTGGATCTAGCAACAATCAAGGGGGAATTCTGACTGGAATCCTTGAGTCAGAAGATGACGACAAACCAGCTGGAGTGGATGCACCAGCTGATACTGACGTCGATGGTGAAGGTTCGGGAAATCAGTCAGACAGTGGAGCTGAGGAAGATGTTCCGACTGGCGAAGGTCAACCACCAGTTGAAATTCCAGTTCCGCCTGGTGAAGGTCAACTGCCAGTTGCAGTTCCAGCTCCGACTGGTGAAAATGTGGAAGCACCGGTCGTCAGGACAGATGAACCTATTTCACAGCCGGCACCAGCAGTCGCTGGTCCTCCCAAATGGCTGAGGGATCACCCATCCGATGCTATTCTCGGTGATCTGGAAGGTTCTGTCCAGACTCGACACGGCAGTGCACTCCTGAGTTGCTTTATTTCTCAAATGGAACCTACTTCCATAGGAGTTGCGCTAGAATTTGCTGATTGGATTAATGCCATGCAAGAGGAGCTTGCTGAATTCACTCGCAATGATGTTTGGGACTTGGTGGAGAGACCATCACATCAGTCAGTGATTGGCACCAAGTGGGTTTTCAAGAACAAGCGAGATGAGAATGGCACCGTGGTCAGAAATAAAGCTCGTTTAGTCGCCAAAGGTTACAGGCAGTGTGAAGGGATCGATTTC
This sequence comes from Plectranthus barbatus, assembly GCA_026898455.1. Taxonomy (NCBI): domain Eukaryota; kingdom Viridiplantae; phylum Streptophyta; class Magnoliopsida; order Lamiales; family Lamiaceae; genus Plectranthus; species Plectranthus barbatus. The sequence goes on from JAPKLW010000003.1 coordinate 864,643, forward strand.
GATGAGACCTTCGCACCAGTTGCCAGAATGGAGGCAATACGGCTGTTCCTTGCGTATGCAGCGTATCACGGCTTCACAGTATTCCAGATGGATGTGAAGAGCGCCTTCTTGAATGGCGAGCTAAAAGAGGAGGTTTATGTTGAGCAACCTCCAGGCTTTGAAGTTGGCACCAAGGTGTACAAGCTGAGAAAGGCCCTGTATGGATTGAAACAGGCGCCCAGGGCTTGGTACGACACACTGTCACAATTCCTTATCAGCAATGGTTTTCAGAAAGGGAAGATTGATAGAACTCTCTTCCTTCTCAAGGATGGAGGTGACATGCTGATGGTGCAGATCTATGTTGATGACATCATATTCGGATCAAGGAATATAACTCTCTGCGAGAAGTTTTCTCAACTGATGCAGACATCATTTCAGATGAGTATGATGGGCAAGTTAACATACTTTCTCGGACTCCAGGTCCAGCAGTCAGCTGATGGAATTTTTATCAGCCAGCGAAAGTATACGAAGGAGTTAATTCAGAAGTATTGCCCAGAGAAAACTAAGTCCCTCAGAATACCTATGAGCACCAGTTGTCAAATATTTCTTGATGAGCAAGGTGAATCAGTTGATCCTACAATCTACCGAGGAATTATTGGATCACTTCTCTATCTCACAGCCAGCAGACCCGACATCTCGTACTCAGTCGGAGTGTGTGCCAGATTTCAAGCCAATCCGAAAAGGTCACACATGGAAGCTGCAAAGAGGATAGTGAAATATCTGAAGGGGACTGAATCTCTTGGAATATGGTATCCCAGAAATGATGAACTTACACTCATTGGATATTCAGATTCAGACTTCGCTGGATGCCGTATTGATCGAAAGAGTACCAGTGGTACGTGTCAGTTTCTAGGACACAAGCTAATCAGTTGGTTTAGCAAGAAGCAGCACTCAGTTGCTACATCTACCACTGAAGCTGAATATGTTGCCGCTGCCAGTTGCTGTGCTCAAATTATTTGGATCAAGCAACAACTGGAGGATTATGAAGTGGACACTGGCTGTGTTCCAATCTATTGCAACAACAACAGCGCTATGTGCATCACGAAGAATCCGGTTCATCATTCTAGAACCAAGCACATAGATATTCGACATCACTTCATACGTGATCATGTCGAAAAGAAGGATGTCAGCGTGGACTACATCAGAACTGAAGATCAATTGGCTGACATCTTCACCAAGCCACTACCAGAAGCAAGATTCAAGGAGTTGTGCATCAAACTCGGTCTTCTAGAGATTGATGCGAGCCCAAGTGTTGAGGACGAATGAGTCCCAGCTCTCATTCTGTTCTTGGTCTTCAGAAGGATGCTGATTACGACTAAGTCCAAGCTCTTAGTTGTTTTCATTCAAGTGGTATCTCTAGCTCACTGATGGTTACTACTGGCGGAACTTATCCCTTAATTGTCTAAGGAAATGAGTCCCAGCTCTCATTTCATTTTGCCAGCATAAACCATCAGTTCAAGCGAAATTGGGTCCCAGCTCCCAATTTCAAGCGATGATAAGAAGTGGATTTCTTGAAGAGAAGATGACGCGGAATAAAATTGAGTCCAAGCTCTCAATTTTCTTATCCTTCGAGTTGTCAGCAGACAACTGGCGATTTCCTACGACTGACTCGGGTGCCAGTCGTAAGTACCAGTTGTCAACTGGTAAGGAGGCCATGCTGACAGGGGGAAGTATTCAACTGGCATATAACTGTTGACCAGTTATACTACTGATGACCAGTTGAGTCCCAGCTCTCAACTGACGATCTCTTGCAGTCCAAGAGTCTTGCCAGCTGTATCAGAAAAGGCGGGATTGTTCAAATCCGACTTGCGTGTACAGCCCTCAGAATTTAATGCGGCATTTAATGCCACATTTAATGTGCACAGTGTCTGCGCAGTCCGACGTTTGGGTGCCACCAATCGCTGTGTGCCACGTCAGCCCCACGGCGTAGCCCACGTCAGCACGACCGCGCACGTCGCACAGGGAACCGGGCCTGCTGATGACCGTCGATCCTCGCTTGCTGAGCGTTGATTCTGGACGTCTGATCCTGCATGAGCCAAGTATAAATACCCGATCATTTCCTTCGGGTTAACCTTTATGTTTCCCTACTTTCAGAACCCTACCTTCAAAATTCTCTCATCTTCCCTTGAGATTTTCTGAAACTTGAATATTTCTGAAGTCATGGCATCATCTTCTCGACCTACAGCTGATAACCCTCCACCTACAGCTGATAACCCTCCATCTACATCTACATCTTCCTTGCCTGGCTCACCAGACCTACCCCTCGCTGAAGCCCATATGCCAACATATACTGGCATAGTGAAGATTGAAGATATCGATTACACATATCCATTCGCCCGACTGGTTCAGTTGAACAGGCCGGCGACCAGGGGACAGCTCTCAAACGCGCAGGTTAGGGCTGCTCAGGTCCAGAAAGAGAAAATATTGAATGCGAAATTGGCCCTGAAAAATTACGGGGAGGAGCTGATGGAGATGATTGACCGAGAAGAGCTCCGGCAGTACCTGACGGCGACACCCCAAACTTTTCATCCACACATGGTAGCCGAGTTCTACGCTCGGGCCGTGATAGCTGACGACAGGAAGTCCTTCACAACTTCCGTTTTTTGGTCACCTGATCACCGTCACCGCGGAATACCTCGCCGATCTCTTCGGACTGAGGAATGAAGGAGAAGAAGTGGCCACGTATCTTCAGGATGATACGGTGGAATTTCGGAGGAGGTGGGCACAGTGGAAGAAGCCAGAAGTCACCGCCTTCCGGACTGGCATGAAGAAGTCCGAGATGGAGGAGTACTGGCAGATGGTGTGCGACATTGTAGTTCGCATGATTCAATGCGAAGTCGGCTCGTACGCCGAGTTGAGCCTGCGGAAGTTCTCCGTGATGTGTGCCCTGGTGGATGGAATTCAGGGCAACTGGGCCGAATTCTTCTTTGGCCGGTTGCTGGAGAATGTGGCGCGGAACATCATCGTGCCAACGGAAGGGAGATTTGCCCACGCCGTATCCTTCGGGCTGAGGATCAGCCACATCCTGGAGATGGAATTGGGTGATGGCGTGGATCAGGGGGAACAGCTGGTTGGTTCCGACTTCATACCAGCCACGAAGGCGAAGCTGCCTCACCCAGATTACAAGAAGCCACGAAGGCTGAAAGGGAAGTCAGCAGTGGACCCTGCTGAGGTCGTTTCTGAGGAGGACTCAGAAGACCTGGGAGAGCAAGTGCCAGCTGTGGCTCTCCCACTGACTGAGGAGGCAAGGGCTCAGTTGAAGAGGAAGCTGGAGACAGAGTCTCTCTTCGAAACCATGGAAGGCGCGGTAGCTGAGGCGACTGGTATCCACCCACGGGATGTACAACTAGTACCAGTCACCAAGAAGCCATCCCACAAGAAGTCCAAGACTTCCCAGCACCAGCAGCCACCATCAGCTGTTGCATATGACCCTGAGTCTGGGAAGATCTCCATCCCAGTCAAGAAGTCCGTCTTGGGACTGACTGAGGAGGAGACCCTCGAAAGGATGACTCGCAAGAGGAAGCGAATCCAGACCAGAGCTCAGAAGCTGGTGGAGCAGGCGAAGAAGGAGCAGCAAGCCTCCATAGTCAGGAAGAAGCAGGCCCAGGCCAGGCTGAAGGCCTTGGCCGACCAGCAGAAGAGGGAGGCGGAGCTGGCGGCCAGGGATGAGAGATTTGCCAAGATCAAGGCAGAGACAGAGGCCAGGCTCCAGGCAGAGCTGGCAGAGCAGATGAGACTGGCGGCCAAGGGCAAAGGAAAAGCGCTCGAAATCTCAAGTGCCGGCCGACCAGCACCAGCCCCACCAGGCGAGCTCCTACCTGAAGAAACCTTTGAACGCCTGCTGGTGATGGGTGCTGACGAAGATATTATGTCCATCGTGGACCAGTACCAGGAGAAAGAGGAAGCTACTGGTGGAGGTGAGGATGTCCCACTGGCTGCGCAAGGGGAAGCCAGTGGAGGAGCTGCGGAAGACCCACTGGCCGCGCAAGGGGGTGCCAGTGGAGGAGAAGAAGAGCGGGCGACCACCCCGGTACAACTGGCGAGCTTCTCGGATGTCAGTTCTGAATCCGAGGATGATGAGGAACCAAGGGCTGAGGAGCCAGAGCAGGAGCCAGCTGAGGAGGTGGTTCATTACTCTATGGTGCAGAGGATGGAGCCAAGGGATCTGTTCCCAGACATTGATGATAAGGCTCATCATCCTGCCAGTCGCCCCCGATCCACAGATGCCTCGACATCTTCCGGGCGACCAGCAGCATTCTCTACACCACCAGCTAGGCGTGCCCGAACTGAAAGGCGCCCTTATATGCTCTGCATCCAAGAGCATCAACTGGTTGATGAGGATACCTTCCAGGCACGAGTGACAGGGGTGCACCGGTGGGAGCAGCGCGGGGAGAAGGCATTTCATAATTCAAGAGTGCCAGAGCCATATGCATTCAACATCATACCCTTCAGCGGACTCCCCCACCAGTCGGTATATGCCTCCAGAATCTCTGACTGGTGCCTGCCCCTACAGCCAGTGGAATATTATAATTCCACCCTCTATGAGTATGCAGAGAACATCACGGTGGAGGTGGAAAATGCCGTCAATGACGAGATGATATCCAGCTACCGAAGGCTCTGGAGGGTGGATCCGGAACTATGTCTGGAGTTCCGGAGGTGGCGGATTTTTGATAGATGCCAGCGCCTGCTGACTGTGGAGAAGCGGGCGGTTCTCTATGTCAGGCTGGGTCTTGGCTACTGGAGAGCGGAGGAGGAGTGGGCTAATGCTTTCATGGGCACCGATCCTGAATGCCCCCAGCAGCTGTCTACAAGGAGGATCAAGCGCCGCTTGCTGAAGATTGCAGAGTATAGGCAGCTGACTGGAAGCTCCGGCCTCCCGCCACGGAAAAAGGTCAAGTTACCTTTCCTCCAGTTCCGAGTCACCAGTCGGGGGTACCAGCTGACGTACGCGCTCCGACGCCTCCAAGTGCTGGTTACCCTCCCGAGGATCCCTCCCTACCATGCTATCCTGTTCGACATGGCTGCCTGCGCCTTGCTGGTAGACCACATTGTGGAGGAGGATCCTTCTAGTGGTTTGTGGCTGACCCTTGCCGTCCCTCCTGTTCCTATTGTCTCGGGCGATCTCGTCCCTGATCATATGGACTGGCAAGTGGTGGATTTCACAGCCCCACCCGCTTTTGAAGAAGTCCAGCCAGCTCCAGTAGCAGAGCCAGCAGCTGACATGCAAGTAGAGGAGTCAGCAGCAGCTGATGTACAAGCAGAGGCACCAGTAGCAGCTGCAGTGCCAGCGGAGGAGCCAGCCCCGATGGAAATATCAACTGCATCTGAACCAGCAGCGGCTCCTTCCGCAACTGATGTACCTTCCTCTTCCATTGAAGTATCAGCACAGCCAATCTCCGAGATCCATCCCCCTGCGCAGCTTCTTGCAATCATTGATGCCAGGATGGACCAGCGCTTCACCAGCTTCCGAACCGAGATGACTCAATAAATGGAATCATTCACCGCTGGAGTGTCCTCCTTTTTGGCGCGGATCCAAGAGGGGGAAAGTGCGCGAGCACGTGCTGAGGCTGAGAGAGCCCGTCTTGCTGAAGAGGAGAGGAGGATAGCTGCTGAGGAAAGGGAGAAGAGCAGACAAGATATGGCAGTGCTCACTGAGATCCTGAGGTCCTTAACCAGCAGAACTCAATCACCAGGATCATCTTCTCAGCCATAGTCTAGCTTCTTCATTTTGTTGTAAGTATTTGTATCTCTAGACTAGTCAGTTTTCTATCCTGTACTTGTAACTGCAACATATTAATGGATTGATTACTGACAAGTTGATGACAATTCCTCATTGTCCAACAAATTGTCTGAGTATTTACTTACCAGCTGAACTTACACTTCCAGTGTAATCAGCACCAGCACTCGTATCACACACTTTAAATCTTTTTGCTCTGATCTCAATTCTCATATTTTAAACGAGCAAGATCCCTCTTTGTTTGAGGGGGAAGATTTTAGTTAGAGCTGATGTGAGGAAGTGGTTTCATGGGTTTAGATCTGATAGGCTTAATTGTAAAACCCTGAAATTTTCTGTAACTTTCCTCATCAGCTGAGTGCTCGCTGGTTAGGCTTTGATCGCACCAAAAAGGGGGAAATTGTTGGGAAATTTGGCTAAGTTTCCTCTCCCCAGTAGCTACTTGTTTAGATTCTAGTTTAGTGTTTTGGTGGATCAAATCCTAAGTCCTACCAGCGTCAGTTGTCTCTAGATAGCTCTAGATCTCAAATGTAAAGTCCTGTTTAGGTCTTTTGAGTTGTAAGTCGCAGCTGATCAAGACTCATGCTGGCTACTGTTCACCAGCATGAGATGTACTTACCAGTTGAGAAAAGTCTCACCAGCAAGCGACTGACAAGACGTGCTGACACTGTTCATCAGCATAAGAAGAGCTAATGACTGGCTACTGTTCACCAGTTGGGAAGGTTTTCATCAGCAAGCGGCTGACAAAACTCACCAGCAGAATAGGTGTTCTCACTGACACTGTTCACCAGCGGTGAAGCCACCAGTCATGGGAGATTCCAAGAGTTAACATCAGACAAATTGGTAGACTTAGATTGTGCCAACGCAAGTCACCAGCAGAGACTTGCCAGCACAAAGATCACAAGCATGTTCTACCAGTCGGATGTTACCAGCAGAATTCAAGATTCGCTCTCCCAGAGTCTTAGAGACAAAAAGAAGATTCGTCTGAGGAATAAACTGACAAAGTATGACTTTTAAGGGAGGATACCTTAAAGTCTATCAGTTCAAGACACCAGTTCCGATTCCTCGTACTGACGAATAGTGCCGTTCTGACATAAAGAGATCAATGTCAGATAAAGTGGACTAAAGCATGGCGCTTTCCGGAAATTCCTACCTGCCGCCGTCAGAAGGACATGCGAGGACAGAGACCTTTTCCGGATGAGTCCAAACGGCTAGAAATTTGAATGGGATCCCGCGTCTATAAATACCTGGGATCCATCAACATTCAATACTCTTCACCTACCGAAAGACTGAAAATTTATTACGCTCAAGCAAGCAAGCAAATCTTTCGAGGCTTTACTTAAAGCTTTTCCGTGTGTTGATTTATTCAAACACGAGACTTCAAGCTTCCAGCTTGTAAGTTACAGATCTCGTTGGTGTTCTTTCTCTTCCGAGGAAGTTTCACAGCAGCTCTTGTGCCAGCCAGCACTTGAGTTATTACGGGCTTTTTGCCGTATTGAGAAGACACGTTCTTGGGAGAACTAAACACCCAGTGAAGCTGTGGAGGTTGAAGTGACGTGCTCGCACTCCACCAGCTGATCAGAGTTGAAGAAGGACAAGGCCGGGAGCGGTTGATCTAGTGAACTGGTGGACGAGGCATTCACCAGCTAGAGATAGATCGTAGGACGCTTGTACCTGATTACTCTTAGTGAATTTCCAGTGCTACGACTGGAGAGTGGACGTAGATCAGTTGATCGAACCACTATAAATCCTTTATCTTTTATCAGCTTTCTGCATTTCATACTGATTTAAAACCCAGCACCCAAGTGCTGGTGTATATCTGAAAACTGATATAACTGTGCAAACAAGGCTAAAAATATTCTAAGTCTTGAGCTATCAGCTGACGAGCCAGTCGCCAGTCAGCTGAGTACTCAGAGTGCCAGTTGACTTACCAGCTGACAAGGTCCCAGTCAGCTGAGTACCCAGCAGAGCGCAAGAAACGAATTAACACAGTTTCCGCTGCCAAGTTATACCCTGATAATCCGGGACCAACAATTCGGCTAATTTTTTTTTCAGGCTAAATTATATCAACTCTAACACGGATTATAGTTCAGGTTAATTGAGCCAAACAATAGATTTCGGATTAAGTAACATCCCTACCATTCATAATTTTTCTCATAAAATAATAGTAACATCGACCATGTATTAAACAGTGGACTTAACAAAATAAATTGGAAAAGTCCAGAGATCTCGATGTCCGAAAAAATCTATCTATATTTTTTTTGCCCTTTTACTAAAAGAATCTATATATATTTATCGGTGTGAGTAGGGATGTAAAACGGGCCAACCCGTCGGGTTTCGGGCTAACCCTATCGGGTTGCGGGCTATTCGGTCCGGGTTGAATCGGGCTGGATTTTTTTCGGGCTGAAAATTTTTGACCCTAACCCTAACCCTCCGGTTTTCGGGCTAACCCACCGGGCCGACAAGATATACGAAATTATTTATACACAAATAATCTTTAAAATAATATGATGACCGCTAAAAGCCTAAAATAAAATTAAAAGGAGAAAATAATATTAAAAACATAAATAATATGATTGTTTATTTTATTATGAGTAGTTTTACTGTATTGCATTTTGTTTGCTATTTTTTTAGTGCTTTTTAATTTGTATTGTGTTCTATATAAGTTATTAATTTGTAGGTTATTTATGTATTTAGTTTATTTTTATTTTTTTACTTTAAGATAATTATTCATATTTACATAATTAAAAAAATGAAAAAAAACAAATGTATGAAAAAAAATTACAAGCAAAAACATAATATAAGATACAAGTAAAGAAAAGAAAAAAGAGATTTTTGTTAAATTAAAAAAAAAGAAGAAGAAGAAGAAAAGAATGTTTATCTTAAAAAGTAAATTTTTTTAAAGAAACAGAGGTGGCTTGTGAGATAGTATGTGAGAGGTGAGAATTAATACAAATAAAAATATTTATTAAAAAAAAAAAGAAATAGGATAATAAAATAACAATTGACAGCATGCATAATAAATGTGTGTGGAGGAGGCGGCCTTTTTCATGAAAAGACTATAAAAAGCTTCCCAAAAGCCCTCTGCTTTTATTTCTTTGTCTGCCATTTATTCCCCTCCCCCTTCAAATTGTTTTACATTCCCTCTCTCTCTCTAAAATGAATATTTTTATAAAATTAACATGGGACCGACGGGCTGACCCGCGACCCGCCGGGTCCAGCCCGAATGGCCCGCGAGCCCGGCGGGTCCAGCCCGGTCGGTCCAAAATTTTTTCGGTTAAAAAAAAATCGGCCCTAACCCGCATTTTAGCCCACCGGTTTCGGGTCAACCCATCGGTTTCGGGCTTAATTGACATCCCTAGGTGTGAGGAGTAGTACCATACTTCATATCAAAACACTCTTAAACCCTAGCCGCTTCTTCTCTCTCTCTCTCTCTCTCTCTCTCTCTCCCTCCCTAAACCCTTCGTTCTTTTACAAGGTAATGTTCTCTCTGTCGTTTTTTTTCTCGATTTCTAAACTTTGATTGAATTTGATAGATTTTCATACTTCCTTTTTTGTTCTTGTGTGTGTTTTTTTTCGTGCCACATTTGTTTAACGTGACTATCTTCGCATCTTTCGATTATATAGCTGACATGATATGAGTTCAGCTCATTACCCTTTTAATCGTTTTCGTTAATCTGAATTGTACATAATAAAAGATGTGATCTTTCATTATTTTTGGTTGGGTGTTGAGTTTACTTCTGTATTTTCCTATTTATGGGTTTTTATTTTCATTGCATTTCTCAAATAGAAGAGAAGGATTGCTATTTTACGACTGTGTTTCCGGCCCTTTTTAATTGAGTAGGAAAAAGAAAGAAGATTGTGAATATGTAATTTGAAAGTGTGATTCATAAGAATTTTTTATCGATTATTTTATTCATACTGTAGATTGTGACTACCAATCATTGTGGTTTTGAATTTTGAAAACCAAGTTGTATATCGATATTGGTAATTCTTTGTCCTTGAGCTTTAATAATAATTTTGTTTGATTATTTAACCTTATTTATTTTTTCAGCTTGCAGTAAAATGGCTTTCTTTAACAAGTTTGGAGCTATGTTGAAGCAAAGCAATTCAGTCAGCAGTGTAATAAATGGACAGTCTTCTATGCTCAATGCTATACGGTGCATGTCGTCAAAGCTTTTCATTGGAGGTTCCCTTTTCTCTAAATAAATTAGTTTGCCTTGCCCAGTATTTGCTTTGTGGTGATTTGAATTTATCTGATTGTTGATGTTTTGCACTTTACTTTGTAATAGGTCTGTCATATGGAACTGATGACCAGTCTCTGAGGGATGCTTTTTCCAGCTTTGGGGATGTTACAGATGGTGAGCGAGAAATTAAACAGATGTGTTTGCTTACCTGTGCTTGTATATCTAACTTTTCTCTATTTTAAATGAAGATTATAAATGTTCTATTGCTTAGACATAATTTGTGTGTTTATATTAACTTTTCTTCATGAAACTAGCTTTGCTGAATTTTGCCATCATTCCACTTTTACACAGAATGCATCATCTGCAAGAATTTGAGCCTTTGTCATATCTTTAACTTTACACTACTCGGAATGAAGCACATGTGCTTTCTCTTAAACAAAACTTGAGACTATTAAATTTTGTTTAAGATACATTATCATTTTTGTTGATTCACATATTTGTCACAACATTTTTCCTAGAATGCATCATCATAATGTTCCATCTGTCTTTGTTTGTTCGGATACTATTTCAATGTCATTTTAGTTTTTAGTTTTCAGAAGAGTACCCATTTTTTTGTCTACGAAGTTTGATTTTGCAGTTTTCATTCTTTCGTTGAATATTTGTTGCCATCATTCTTAGATCTCTTGAAGAGCTGATTTCACTACTACTGATGTAGTTTCGACTATTTTCTACATAGTTTATGATACAATTTTCGTGTTCATCTTTTGCTTATGAAGCGCATGCAATGCCTTTTGAGTTATGTATGTGAATTGAGGTGTTTTGTAATGGCTGATGGTAGAGGGCTTTCTCATTTGTCATTTGAGATAAACCTGTTCTATGCATAATTATGTGTTTTCTGAGGTGAATTTGCTGTCGGGCTCCTATGATTTTTCTCTACTTTTGTTGGTATGATGTGGATGCATGAAATCTTAATGTGCTTGATCAATTGATAGTGCTCCCGTTGCGTAAGAAACGTGTTCTCATGTACTCAGTATTTCTACTTTCCTTTTTTTTGGCCAGCAAAAGTTATTACCGACAGAGATTCTGGCAGGTCGAGAGGATTTGGATTTGTAAATTTCTCGAGTGATGATTCTGCATCTGCAGCGCTCTCAGCCATGGATGGAAAGGTGAGTTTCATAGCATTTTACAGCTATTTCCTTTATTTGTCTTCAGAACTGTTTCCTTGAACCTAAATTTAAAATAAATGTCTAAATTAGCAAGTTTATTAGAATTTGTTTCAATATATATATATATATATATATATTGGATCTCATACTAAAAATTAGTTTATACTAAAAATTAGTTTGTGCTAAACAGGAATGAATCTATATCATTTATCTAAAAAAATCAATGGTTGAGTTTAATTTTTTTTTTCAAATTTCATGTTTTTTTTGTTTTATACATCATGCTTAATCAAATTAAACATGATTTATAAAGTAATTAAGCACGAATGAAAATTATGCTTAATTTTTCAATCTTTGATGCTTTAATCTTAACCAAATCTAACTTAATGAATTTTCCATTGTGATACTCAAATAAAAATAGATAGGGATGGTAAAATGTAGGGTAGGAAAGAGTAGCAAGTATTCTCCCAACATTTAATTTATAGTAACATATACACTAGAAATGGATAATAGTGATATACTCGCATATTACCCAGGAATTGAACGGGAGGAACATTCGTGTGAGCTATGCACAAGAAAGAGCACCTCGCAGTAGTTATAACAGCGGCGGCTATGGTGGTGGTGGTGGTGGCGGTGGTTTCCGTGGCGGTTATGGTAATGGTGGTGCAAATGATGGTTTTTAAAGTAAAGCTTGTTTTGTGGTCTATATAGGCATGGCAAGTTAGAATTAGGATTTCTAAGCATTTCCATCTGTTTGGTAGTATGGGATCTGATTGTTACTCCATTTTGCTATATATGACTGTTCAATTTGGGAAGTTCTGATTGCTCAATTGATTTTTTGGTGTGGTGTGTGTTCAATTTGTGCAAAATTTTGCATTTTATATTCGTTAAAATGCTAATTTACACCTCTAGGGTACTTTCTATCTCCTGTTACAAGGATGGTTGTAACAATTAAACTATAAATCCAACTTCAACACTATCAAGTTTAGTGTCACACAAAAATTTAAAATTCACTAACTTTTTTAACCCTACTCGTATTAACTATAAACTTATATTATTAACTTTAACATAGTGTAACACACATCCACTATAATATATAATAATATTTAATCTATGTATATGTATATTTATATGTGAGTTTAAATGTATATATTTTTTATATTAAAAAAGATGTGTACTTATAAATATTAAATTACTTAATAATATAATTAAAATTTTCAAAACATACTTTTAATAAATTTATAAAAAACTACAAAGCTATATATATATACTACTATGATTTTAAGCTCGGTACTGTTGATGGAGTACGAGATTATTAGTAAGAAATATTGATAGTGTTTTTTCTATCATATTAGTCTCTGTAATTTTCTGCTTATAGAATTTTAATTGCGACACAATTCGGTATAAAACTAAATTATATTCATTTACATATTTAAAATCTTGAAATCGTAAATCTAGCCAATCAGATTGTGCTTGAGGTAGGATAACAGAAGTTTGTTGATCAAATCGGTCCTTTAGGGATTGCCATAAGATAACAGGATTCTTTTCAGTGAGGTATTCATTTTTGAGGTCTTTGTTCAGGTGATGATGAAGAAAAAGTAAAGCTTTTGCCTTCGGGCAGAGCTACTTGAGGAGCCTTGAATTGTAGTCTTGCTTAGGTCACATGATGTAAGATGAATTATATATGCATGATTTCATCCCTAATTTTGTGGAATTTGATTTCTAAAATATCTCTCATCTAGAAGGTGGTTTACATATGATTACAACTATATATATATATATATATATATATATATATATATATATATATATAGAGGAGTGTTCAAATCCGAACCATATATTTATGTGTGAACAGTGAATTTATATCTAGCCGTCTATTTTTTGTAATTTAATGGATCAGATTTTGACATGTGGCATTATATATATATTATTTAATTAGCTAAAGAGTGTTATTGGTATAGCTAAATATTATATTATATAGTATCTTTTTTTAATTTGGTAGTTTCCTATTTTTATGCAATTAGCCAAAGATATTGTATCTTTTTATTCCTAAATTGATGGAATATTATATTTTTTTTTCTTTTATACTTAATGTTGATTTCAGTATATAATTATTTATATTTTAGTGAGAAATTATTTCCCATAAATTTTGCAAATGGGAACAGACGTAGAGATGGAGGAAATTGGGTTTTTAGGGTTGGGAATAATGGGAAAGCCATGTTTATGAATTTTCTTTGCCATGGTTTAAGTTTACTGTATGGAGTTGCACTCTCTCGTCGCCGCCATCTCCCCACTCGCCGCCGCCGCCATCTCCATGGCTTCTAAGGATTCGAACGAGAAATATGGTACGTTTTATTTTCTTTTTGTATTGAACCTTATTCTTTTTAAAAAAAAAAAAACCTAATTAACAGTTTGAAAAGGGGATGTAAATTATTAATGGTTTATTTGTTCTGCACATTTGTGAGTAACTTTGATGATTTCATGTTTGTTTCTGTTAAATTATGTTTCTTCAGATGTGAATTGATTTTAGTAAATGTCGTGTGGTTACGCAGCGCTGGATGTAAGGCACACAGATGATCGATTCGGCTGTCACTTGGTGGATCGCCTTCACGAGCAGATTTCATTATTTTTGTGTCATATGCGATTATCATTGTTATTTTATATTAGTGTCATTATTTATGAATAAATGTATCATTGTTCGAATCCCTGTTTAATGGATTGATAATTATTTTTTTTATTTTCTACATTGTGTGAACTCAATTAATATGTAGCATTGTACGCCTTTTATTTTATCATTTTTACATGTATTAAATATCATTTTATCAAAATTATCGTTTTAATATTAATTGATTTATAATACATCTTTAAGATCATTGTTATCTGTATTAAATATCATTGTACGAATAATTAAAATTGTTTATACATTTAACGATAATATATTAGTGGAAGTTGACAGAATAACCTTACAATGACACTCAAAGTTATAAACAATGACACACAAAGCCATAAATAATGATAACGATTAACTTAAGATTATGAAATAAATCGTGGTGCATTTTCTCTTTCCAATTTATATGATAATAATAGAAAAAACCGTGGGGCATTTGATTTGGTAACTGAATCCAAAAAATCAGCATGTAGATTTAATTACCATTTCAAATTTTCCCGTTTAGGACTAATTTGCCCTTTCAATGATAGAAGAAGCTAGCAACAATGATAAATGACAACAGAAAATCTGGGACGTCTATTTTCGAAATCAAGGGCTGGATTTTGGTCTCTGTTCATTCATGGACACATGTTCAGCCATGAACGCACCCATATATATATATATATATATATATATATATATATATATATATATATAGAAGAGGGATCATGTAAAAAAAAATTCTCATATGAAAAAAAAGAATGAATCATGTCCATTAGATCTATAAAAATCAATGGTTGATATGCAATCAAGCAACAACTAAAATGCAATCAAGCAACAAAATAATCAAGTAACAACTAAAGCACAATCAAGCAACGACCTGAATACAATCAAGCAATGCCGTGAATGCAATCAAACATCTTTCTCACTTTCTCACGTTAAGAGTTTTCTCACTGGATCCGCTCTCTCTCTCTCTCTCTCTATATATATATATATATATAGGGGTGCTTTATAGTGGCAACTACATTTTAGATGTGAAATAAGATCTAATCTAGATCATTGATTAATTGTATGAATGCACTAGATCATTTCTTTTTTTAAATAAATTCGGTGCAACAAAAGAGTTAAAAATTTGCATATAAGGATATTAGTGTCTTTATACATTAAATTAAATCTTCTCACATATTTTCCTTCCGAATTTAATGGGATGTGGTTGCATGATTTACGATTTTTAAATTTTTAACCTTGCATTATTTAAAGACAAATGTTGCATTTTATTGAAGAAAAAATTGCAATATTTGGTGGGTTCTTTTTTTGTGACTCAAATTATATATGCACGATTTTTTTTCTTCCTAATTTCAAGGGATTTGATACCTAAAATACTATATTTTAAAATTAACTTCTATTTTTTTCCTAGTTTTATAGGATTGTATCTATAAATTATCGCATCTCAAAATTAATTTTCACTTTCTTCATGATTTCAAGTTTTAAGCAATTTAAAAAGTTAATAAATAAAAAGTTGACTTATTTATCAATAAAAATATATTTTTTATACAATTTAAAGCATGGACAATCCTATAACTATTTATATATAAAAATGGAAACATACAGGCATAAAAATGCATATTTCTACAAAGTAATAATTTTCGTTTACGTTAGAAAGAATGAACTCTTTATGTAAATTCGAATTAGTAGAGTACTGCAACTATTATATTGTTATACTGCACATTTATAGGCGTAAAAAATGCAATAATTCAAAATAGAAAAAGTTTTGTAAATATTAATATTAAAAAACTCTTTATGTGAATTCGAATTAGCTGAGTAATGCAACTATTTTATCGTTATACTGCACATTTACAGACATAAAATCTGCAATACTTCAAAATAGAAAAAGTTTTGAAAAATAATTATTATTAAAAAACTCTTTATCTGAATTCGAATTAGTAGAGTACTACAACTATTATATCGTTATACTGCACATTTACAGGCGTAAAATCTGCAATAATTCAAAATAGAAAAGTTTTGAAAAATAATTAATATTAAAAAAAAATAAAAAAGAAGCATGTAAGTTCCATCTTCTCGATTTTGTTGAGTTCGTCTTAAGGGTCTAATTCTTGACTCAAAACCTTTGTTGAAAACTCAAGCTGATTTAAAAGCGGAGACAAAGAAATTAGAAGCTGGTGAGGGTTCAGAAGAAAGCTCTGAGATGAAGGATGAGTGATGGTGAGGGTTCAGAAGAAAGCTAGGAGACGAAGGAGGAGCAGAATGATGAGGGTGGTGCTGCTGCTCCTCGCCGCAGGGTGCAAAGGCGTGAAGATTAGGGAAGAAATGGTAGAAATGTCAGGGTGTTGTTCATTCACGAGGCTTAGGAGGGAAGAAAATGGAGATGGGGTCTGGCATAAATATTGTGGGTCTTGCGTAGATTTTAGAATAAGGAGATTATGATGGAGTAAAATTAGGAATCAGTTATGGTAATATTACAACTGCATAATTTTTATTCCTATAATACCCTCTTATTTGATTAAATAAGGTAAATAAAATAATAAAAACTAAATATAGGATTTAATCAAAGCCTTTAAAATTAAAAAATTTATGGATTGAATTAGTTCTTATCTCTTATTTGGGAAGTGGTTCACATATGATTACAACTCTATCTATCTTGTTAGATGTTGATGTAGAAATCCCACCTTTAATTTGATGTTTTGATGTGTCAAAACTGTATGCCAAGATTTAGGTCTTAGAGTTACTACTTCATGTAATTCTTGTATAGGATGATCGAGTTGTAACAGTTCGGGAGAAGCAACCGCCAAAAACTGTGGAACAGTTTTTGAAGATGAAACTGTTCGAACAGGAGGACCAAAGCACACTGTGAAGACAGTTCAAGAAGCAATATGCAAAGAAAACTGTGAAGACAGTTCAAGAAGCAATATACGAGGAAAACTGTGAAGACAGTTCAAGAAGCAATAAACGAGAAAACGTTGCATACAATTTTAAACTGTCAAGAATGAAATAGCGATGAAAACTGTGGACACAATTTTTATAGAGAAACTGTCGAGAGGAGCTCACAGTTTCAGACAAGCAATTTTCAAGCCAAAAGAAACACGTGAAAAGCAAAGGAGCCAAGCAGTCATAAAGAGCATTAAAGATTCAATGATAAGGAACAAAGATACATACAGTTATGACTGCAGTACAACGTTGTTCAAAGTCTGACACAGATGAGACAAAACTGCCTCTGCAAAAGCATGGCAGTGTTCAGAAAAGGCAGTGGAGCAGGTCTGCATTAATAGAAAAGAATGGCCATTGATTGGACATCATTCCAATTATCTCTACCGGCTACTTTCAGAGATTCAACTATAAATAGCAGAAGGACCAAAGAGATACTTTACGAAACAGAACCTAACCGAACATCTGAATTTAAAGCGCCATTACTCTACCGGATTTAAAGCTCATAGCATTCAAAGCCCACAAGTGAATGACATTTACTCCGTGTGTCAATCTGTGAACATGAGGCTCTCTTGCTTGTTGAATCATTTGTGATTCACCGTGTGACATTCTGTGCACGAGGATTAAGTCTAATCGACTTATTCTTTCTTGTTGGTGTTCTTACTTTTCAAGTAAGAACATAGCAACCTGATTCTATGAGAAGGAACAGGTTATTACCGGCTATCGCAAACTTTTGAGTGTTTTGAGAAGAATGCAACCATCCACTTACCGGAGAAGGAGAAGGGAGGTCTGTCCTCAATCTATTTCCGACGATCGCCAGTTCTGAGAAGACTTCGAGTTGCCTACCTGGCTTCGAGGAACTGAAGAAGGAGTGAAGATCATCTACTTGGGCGAGTGATCCAGTTTATTACGGACGGTGGCTTTCGCAGTAATTGGTTATAGATTGTGAGGAGTGTATACTTCATTACTTAGTGAATTACCGAATTAATTTTTGAATAGTGGACGTAGGACTTAAGGATCCAAACCACTACAATATCTTATCTCATTTACAGTTTTCGTTATTTTCTCACTATACAGTTTTCAACTGAGTTTTGAAACCTTCAACACTTGTCTAAAGTGTTGAAGTGTATATCTATAAACTGAACACTTAAACTTTCGACTAACACAGTTTTTATAAATCCAAAACTGGGAAACTGACCCCAGTTTTAGAGTGCAAACACTTCGTAAAATTTTCGCTGCACAATTATGCAAACTCTGATCAGGGACCAACAAGTGGTATCAGAGCAGGTCGATCTTTCCAGACTTCCTGCTTTGAGTCGCTTAGGACCAGATACTTATTTCCTTGCACTCTATTTTTTTTGTGTTAAATGTGTTTAGCGAGCAGATTATCTAAAGATAATGATGAATTACCCAAGTCCTCCCAAGTATAACCCAGAGAAGTTCGAAGTATGGAAGAAGAGATACCCCATCCAACTGAGGAGTCAGCATCCAGAGATGGATAAAGCCCTAAAGAATGGACCACTAAAGATTCAGAAGATCAATGTCTGGCTCGGAGGAGAAGATCAAGGCGTTCAAATAGTAGATAAGCCTCCTGAAGAGTGGACATTTGAAGACAAGAAACGTGCTCAACATGATCCCATTGCACAAGAAATAATCCTACAATCTCTTCCGAAATCTCTCATGGAGGAAGCCATAGAGAACAATAGTGCAAAAGAGCTATGGGACTGGATCAATGAGCTTACAAAAGAAATCGAAGCAATGAAATGCAACAAGAAACAAATTTGCGTTGACAAATATGAATCCTTCCAAATGCTACTTGGTGAAACTATCAAATCAATGGAAGCGAGGTTCAATGCCATTGATAGTGAGCTAAAGGGTCTTGGAAGAGAAGAGAGTGTGGTTGACATGAATGCCAAAATTCTCTCAAGACTGCCAAAAGAAGATTGGTTTGTTAAAACAACCAGCTTAAAAACCATGGATCTCTCGAAAATGACAACTAAACAGTTATTTGCCGAACATCAAGCCCATGAATGGGATATACAGATGGTGAACAAAAATGAAGCCGCTAGAATCCCGAATTCAGCAGTAAATGATGACGATGCATTCTTCATGAAGAGAGACTTTGAGAGATGCCAAAAGAAGCCAACGCAGTTCGATAAAACTGCCTATCAATCTACTCTAGCAAAGGATACCTCCACCTCAAACCAGAAGAAAGAAACTGACTTTTCAGTTGCCAAACTGGAGGAACAGATGAGGAACTTGGCCATACTCCTCAAGAAGGCCAAAGCTAAAGGAAAAGAAGCTCAGACAAGTGAGCAAAGGTTTACAAAAAGAGAGCCACACACGCAATATGAATGCAACTCTCTAGATCACTAGAAATACAAATGCCCTCTAGTCTCTCAAGAGGAGAGAGATAGACTAAGGAAGGTATTTGAGAGGAGAGCCTCAAAAGCTGTGGCCAAAGCAATGCTCTCCAGAACTGAAGTGCCAGACATCCCAGGCCATGATAACGGCTACTACACGTCTGAGGATGAAAATGATGAGGAGGCACTCATGGCTTTCATGGTAGCTGTTGATGGAGATGTTACTGATGAAGAAGCCGACGCTTCAAACCTCAAAATAGTGGTAACAACTCCTCTGCCCTTATCTCTAGCATCTACATGCATTGAAGAGAGCTCTAAATTTTGTCGCTCAAATTCAGAAGACATCTCTCTTGAAAACATTATAAAAGAGGTAGAAAATTTTCATGAAATTAAAGATGCCTTAGCCAGTGAAAATGCCTCACTGAAATCAGAGATTTCAGTTTTGACCAATGAAGTCGCAAGGACAAGGTCAATCACTGAAGAATTAGAGAAACTCAAGGAAGAACATTCCAAACTTCTTAAAGATTTTGAAAATGTTTCAAAGGAATGTGACTCGTTGAAGAAACTTGAGCCTATCAAATGTGAATGTACTTTCAAAAGGAGCTCAAGAAAATTAAAAGAAATTTTGAATGCTCAAAAACAACCATTCAATAAATACGAAATTGGATTTGTGGAGCACCAAAATGAAGAAAGTTTGAGCGAACATGCATCTACTTCAGGAACTGAGAAAAAAATTTTAGGCTTTATCAAAGCCAAACTCAGTTCAGGCAATGTGTTAGAGAAAGGAGGAGTTAAGTCCAATGAGTCAGTCAAACAAAAAGAGAAGACCAAATGTTGGTCAAAACCTGACTCCAAACTGGTACCTCGACAAGGAGTCCACACAGTTCGTAAACTGTATAAACAAACTATCGAGAGAAAACTAGACCTTTCTTCGAAACTGGATAAGTGTAATGTTCAATATGCAAGGAATCCAGTTTCACCAACCGGATAGAAATCCAGTAGGATATAATAGAACTCAGTTTCATTATAACAATTATCTAAATAGGAGGAACACCTATTCGAGGCCTGAGTCAGAACAGTTTTATCTTCCTAAGACTATGATGGCTAAACACCCGAGAACTGCTTCTCGAGACTCTTTTAAGAACAATAGTTTCAGAAAGAGTTCACAAACCACAACCTTCCCTAACACGCATCCAAATAGCATACATTATTTTAGGAGAAAAGTTGATAAGACACCAAAGAATAACTCAGTTTCACGAACTATAAAAGTGAAACAAATCTGGATACCAAAAGGATGGATCCAGAAAACTGACTTTGCAGGACTCGAAAGGATGCAGGGACTTAAAGTATAATTTTCTGTCTTGCAGGTACAGAAATCCTAGTCCCAGAAGAAAGGCAGAGCATGGCTACTTGATAGCGGGTGCTCAGCGCATATAGCTGGAGAAAAAAGAACTTCTCAAGAACCTTGTTATGTGCAGAGGACCATCAGTCACATTTGGTGACAACTCCAAGGGACGAGTAGTTGGAAGAGGATGCGTGGAACACAATAGCATAATCATCAAGAACATGTCCTTAGTCACCAACCTGAAGCACAACCTACTGAGCATAAGCCAGTTGAGCAAAAGTGGATACATTGTCAGTTTTGAAGAATCAGACTGCCATATCATAGACAAGGTGACCGACGAGACCAAGATGAGAGGCATCAGGAAAGAAGGCCTCTATATAGTGGATTGGTCAAGTGGAGAAGAAGGAACCTGCCTCATGGCACACAGTTCCTTAGATGGTGTAAATTGGCTGTGGCATAAAAGATTAAGTCACCTAAACTTCAACTCTATCAGACATCCGACGAAGCATAATCTAGTTGAAGAACTGCCACAAAAGAAGTTCCAAAAGGAAGGAGTCTATAAAGCGTGCCAGTAGGGAAACAGACAAGAGCCTCGTTCAAGAATAGGCCAATTACAGCAAGCACAGATCAGATTTTGGAACTGCTACACATGGATCTATTTGGTCCAGTCACTCCACCCACGATTGGAGGAAAGAAATATACATTAGTAGTTATTGATGACTACTCAAGATATACGTGGGTGATACTGCTCAAGTCTAAGGATGAAGTAAAACTTCAACTGCCCAAAACTGATTGCCCGCGTTTAAAATGAAAAAGGGGTGACAGTATAAAGGATCAGGTTCGACAATGGAACAGAGTTCTGCAATGGTCCTCTCATAGACTTTTGCGCTGAGATTGGAATCGAACATGAGAAGTCCACACTAAGAACTCCACAACAGAATGGCCTTGCTGAGAGAATGAATAGAACTCTCAAAGAAGCGGTGAGGACCATGTTGGCCGAGACCAATATGGGAAAGAGATTTTGGGGAGAAGCCTTGATGACAGCCTGCTACACTCAAAATCGAAGTGCATTCAACACGCGGCTGCACAAGACTCCCTACAAAATTTACAATGGTCGTAAGCCTTCTATAGCTCATCTTCGTGCATTCGGTTGTCCATGTTATATCCACAACAACGGGAATTCAAAATTGAATACTTTTAGTCCTAAGACTGATGAAGTAGTGTTTCTTGGTTATGGACATCCTTCATACAAGGGATATAGGGTATTCAATAAGACCATCGAACGTGTGGAAATAACATGTCATGTTGTTTTTGATGAAGCTACTCTAAGGCGCAGAACACTTCAAGAACTAGGTCTGGAAAATCATGAGATCAAGGATGTCAATGAGGAACCTAAAACTGGTCTTGATCATAATCGAATAATTCCTCATACTAGATCGATGAATGATAGTTCTGAGACTCCAACTGCCTCGGCTGGACTTCAAACAGCCGAGAACACCAATGATGCCAATGTCATTGTTGAGGCCTTAAAATTCATAAATATAGAAGATCAAAATTTAGAGAAGCCCCCTGAAGCCAATGTAGCAGCCTTGGAAGTAGAATAGCCTGAAGCCAAGGAGGTCACCTTGAAGCAGTTGAGGAAGCAGCTCCTGCTGACAATACAGTTGCTGTGTAGGATCCAGTTCTAGAGCATGGAGATGAACCACCTCACCAAGACCCCCCAGCAGTTCAAACTGAGCTCACAGAAACTCTCATTGAGGTCAAAGCTGTGAAGAAGCCCAGTTGGCTAAGGGATCATCCAATAGAAGTTGTTCTGGATAATATTGGAAATCTAGTTCGAACAAGACAGGACAATGCATTGATGTCCTGTTTTATATCTCAAATTGAACCTATGAAGATTGGTGAAGCTCTTCAATCAACAGATTGGATCAACGTAATGCAAGAGGAGCTAGGAGAGTTCACTCGCAACAATGTGTGGTACCTGGTGGATAGACTAACACATCAATCCGTAATTGACACCAAATGGGTCTTCAAGAATAAAAGAGATAAGATCGGCAACATCATAAGAAATAAAGCTCAATCGGTAGCCAAAGGATATGCACAGTACAAAGGGATAGATTTTGACAAAACATTCGCACCAGTTGCCAGACTGGAGGCCATTCGTCTATTTTTGGCATATGCGGAATATCACAACTTCGAAGTCCTTCAAATGGGTGTGAAGAGTGCCTTCCTCAATGGTGAATTGAAGGAAGAGGTCTACGTTGAACAGCCCCCAGGTTCCGAGCAAGGAAACCAGGTCTATAAACTGAGGAAAGCCCTGTATGGTTTAAAACAGGCTCCTAGAGTATGGTATGAAACATTATCTCAATTTCTGCTCAAGAATGGATTCGAAAAGGGGACAATCGACCAAACTCTGTTCAAGATAAGAGATGGAGAGGACATCTTGCTTGCCCGAATTCATGTAGACGACATCATATTCGGCAGCAAGAACACAAGTCTTTGTGAGAAGTTTACCCAGTTGATGCAAAACAAATTCCAAATGAGTATGATGGGCAAAATGACATACTTTCTCGGACTGCAAGTGGATCGGTCTGATGAAGGAATTTTCATCAGTCAGAAGAAATACACTCAAGATTTAATCAACAAATTTTGTCCTGAAAAGACAAAGTCTCTGAGGATCCCGATGAGCACCAGTTCTCAGATCACTCTCGATGAAGAAGGAGAAGCAGTTGATCCAACTGTCTATCGAGGGATTATTGGGTCTTTGCTATATCTAATTGCTAGCAGACCTGACATTTCCTATGTTGTGGGAGTTTGCGCAAGGTTCCAGGCCAACCCTAAGAAGTCCCACATGGAAGCAGCTAAAAGGATTGTGAGATACCTTAAGAAGACTGAGTCCTTGGGCATATGGTATCTCAAAACTGATGGAATCATGCTAAATGGATTCTCGGATTCAGATTTTAGAGGTTGCAGAATTGATTGTAAGAGCACAAGTGGAACGTGTCAGTTCCTAGGTCATAAACTGATCAACTGATTCAGCAAAAATCAACATTCAGTGGCCACTTCCACTACAGAGGCCGAATATGTTGCAGCCGCCAGCTACTGTGCTCAGGTGCTATGGATAAAGCAACAACTTAAATATTATGGAATAGAATCTCGATGTGTGCCGATATACTACGACAACAATAGTGCAGCATATTGAAGAATCCAGTTCTACATTCTAGGATGAAGCACGTCAACATTCATCATCACTTCATCCGAGATCACGTTAGAAGCAAGATATATCAGTTGAATATATAAGGACAGAGGACCAGCTAGCGGATATATTCACCAAACCGCTACCCGAGGCTCGTTTTAAAGAGCTATGTATCAGACTAGGTCTCCTAGAGTTTGATGAAATCTCAAGGGACCGAGATGAAAACTGATCTGTACAAAAAAACTGATTGGAATGTATAGTTAACTCAGTAGTGTTAGAATTTTTTGCTCGATATTTAATAAAGAAAATGATTTCATTGATGAGGAAAAGGGAGTACATCATACAAGACAAGAAAATAAAAATGCAAGAAAATAAAAAAAGTTGCTCAATCATGGAGTGGGCACCCATCTTGTAGGATAGTAGTCGGAGCCATCCAGGTTCGACTGGCCTTCAATGAAGTAGGGGATCTGCTTCTCTATCAGCTAATTCAATTGCATTCCGTATGGGACGGTGACGTCAGGCAGATTCTGAAGGGCCATCTTCAGGCGGTCAAAGATGAAGGCTGCCCAATCCACCTTAGCCTCGTCCTCAAATGCCATCATCACCTTCCAGACAGGCGGAGTAAAGCTACTGTTGGTCCCTTATGATCAGAGTCGTCGTGGTTACAGTAAAGTACACACACGAAGTGCAGCGGAATAGATTACGTTTTCTTGTA
>JAPKLW010000003.1:892365-934605 GCA_026898455.1 Plectranthus barbatus
GTGGTAGCAAATAGGTAGGACAGTATTGATTCTCTGGTGGAATGAATTAATATTAATTAATTAATTATATTCTGGGTTGAATATGGGAATTAATTAATTGATAGGCCTTATTTGCTATTTGCATTTTGGTCCCTGGTCTGGCCCATTGATAAGCTCATTATTTTACTCGCTTATCTATATTATTTTCTACTATTTTATGTAGTTTTATTGAGTTTATATATATATTATATGCATGAGTCTATATTAGGTGGTATTATGCGCATTTTGGTGTTTTTGCAGGGTTTTAGGCCTAAGTTCACGAGAAATCCGTTCCGGAAGCAGTGACGTGTAAGAGTAGCAGTGAAGAGTTCTTCCACAAGAGGAATTCGAGCTATTGGCACATGGCAATGTATGATGCTTTGAGTTAGCTCTCCAACGCAACTGGAAACGGGTCAATCGGAGTTTGGGAGAGAAAGTTATGGCCAAAACCGTGAGACCGCGCAGAAGGGGCAAGAAGCTGCGTCGACAGACGCCAATCAACATTGATCGACGCCGACCAAGAAGCCACGTCGATCGACGTGGATCAGCCACGATCGACGTGAGGCTGTCTGCTGGAGCGGAAATTCGAGGAAAAATGGATTTATTCATATCTTTAGCCCTAGATTTGATAGGATACACATCCACCACTATAAATAGCTTATTAAATTCGATTTTTCAGAAGGCATTATCATAGTATTCAGTTTTTAGAGTTTGAAGACTTTGGAAACACGAAACCCTTTACTTTTTGTAAGTTCTTTACTTTTATGCAATTGAATATGTTTTATTTTGGATTTCTATCTACGATGAGTGGCTAGAAACCCTAGCGGGTTCTAGGGGTTGATATTATTATGGATGCATGTTAGGATTAATTAATTAGGTTCATGATTCCTGTGTTTATTTTCTAATTCTAATTTAATTCAAGGACCGAGAGGTGACGATTAATTTAGATGTCTAGCTATTGATTGAAGGACCGAGAGGTGAATATTAATAGTGGGAATAGGAATGCATGATACGATCTACACTATCCAAACAGATGTACTAGATGTAGGAATTGAACTGATTTGCTTATCAGATTGACTAATTTGGTGTACTTTGAGACCGAGCGGAGATAGTGACTAATTAGTAATCTAGGTTATATTTGCCAAACAAGAAAATATAGCATTGTTGCAGTATGCCACCTGTTAAATTAATTGATTCCTACATGTCATCCATAATAAGAGTTCTTCCCTAGAATCTGTGTTCCTTTAAATTTGCTTCCAAAACTACTTTAATTTTCTGCATTGTTATCTTTACTTTTATAAAACCCTGATTTTGGATCCCTCAAACAATGAATCTTAGAACCATAATTAGTACATAGGATAATTTCCCCACACAATTCCCCTGGATCGATAACCTTAGGGTTTACAAATTTATTTGCCGCTGTTATTATAATTAATCTGTTAGAAATAGCAGTGATCACCCATGAAACTCAAGCCCAGTAGGAGTCCAGTAATTTCTTATAAATAGGCCTCAGTTCCTCAGATCTCAACACACCACAAGATCATAAGTTGCACACAGCAAACCAGAATTTGGGAGCTGTGGTGATCGACTAAGATCTGAGAACGAGGAGGAAATTCTGCTTCTCAACCGGGCAAGGGATCTGATAGAGAATCTTCACCGGATTTTCAGATCGAGTTGGGATACAGATCAGAAGATCAAATCAGGAGGATTTTTCTTTTTCTCCCTTTCCTCTTTATTTTCAAAAATAACTTTATTATTTTCATAGATTTATTTCCTCAATCTGTTAGGAAATCAAATCCTTGTGCGTGGGAAAGATCAAAGGGCATCTCCGCGCACGCGTTCTTCAGAGATCATCGATCCAGGTATTCCGCATAAACCTTCTTATGCATAATAATATAGGAGCATGCTAGGATTGTTCATAGGCATAGCAATTTATTTTTGATATTCCAATTAACGATCCTTGGCAAACGGACTTCGTGATTCAGTTCACAAATCCCTTCAATTTTTGACTGCATTTCCTCGAAGATTCAAAACCTACCACATCATAAAATTCTACGAAAATGCAATCATAGCTAAGGATGAATGATAATTCTGAACAAAGGTTGAGAAGACAGAGATCCGAGTTGATGCTGATCTCATTGCCTTTAACCTCCATCTACAGAACCAAGGGATCAACATCGCCAGTTATCTTGATCACAACAAAATGGCCATGAAAAATCATTGGAACGAGTGGAGGAAGCCTGATCATAAGGAAAAATGGAAACCTGCCACAAAAATATCAGAACTGAAGCTGTTTTACAAGACTCTCAACGAGATTGCCCTGAGAATGTTATATTGTGGAGCGGGATCCTTCTCAGAATTGAGTCAACCAAAATATGCTATCATGGTGGTACTCGACAATAGCCTCGGAGGAAACTGGGCAGAGTACATTTTTGGTCGACTGTTGGAGAATGCTAAGAAGAATAAAGGCATTTGGAAGAACAAGAGGTTCTCATCTAGTGTTAGTTTTGGACTCAAGGTCAGTTATCTTATTGAGAAACTGCTCGGTCTTTATTGCGAGGGAGAAGACCTTCTCCCGTCTGATTTCATTCCTTTGTGGAATCCCGTATACTAATCAGTAAAAGGAAACGACAGAGACGATGGAGACAATGGAGATGATGATTACCAGGACAATTTTGATGACAAAGTGGTCGACCCTGAGACAATTGACAGTCTCGCCACGATACCTCCAGTTCAAACTGCCAAAAGTGCCAAAAAGCCTAAAAGAGCTGCCACCTTAGTTCCAGGCAAGAAGAAAACTATTTTGTTCCAAACTTAAGAAGAAATTGAAAAGAAGAAGAAGAAAAGGAAGCAGATGGAAACTATCCTAGAAGAAGGATTACAACAGGCAAAGAAAGACAAACAAACTGTTGTTGAACAACCAAAGAAGAGAAAAGGTGATGATTTTGATGTATCTATGATGGACGTTGCCAGGAAGCTGCAATTCCTTGATCCAGTTGGTGGAACTGGACAATCCTCTTTTCCACATGAATCAGTTCAGAACTTTGACCTCATGTCTGCTGAAGCTTTCAACCGCCTACATCTTGAGGCACTTGGATTCCAACCGATAGATGATGAGGTAGAGATTGTTGACATGATGAGCTCAAATTCTGAAGAGACTATGTCTTAAAGGCAAAAAGGCCGCCAATCTACCCCCGAGGACGGTCGAACTGCATCGAACTACAATCAGCAAGAAACATCCAATCGTGCAGAAGAACAAGGTGAAATTCCCTTCATGGAAACAGGGGGAATTGATCAGGATGATATCACACAGGACATTTCCAATGAAGAGAAAGAAGAATCTACTCTGGAAATCATCCAAAAGAAGATAGATGAAAACAATGCTGCTCTGGAAAGATTGCATGCCCTTCAACTGAAACTGAATGCAATGGCTGAAGAAATCAAGATGAATCTATCTCAACTTGAAGAAGAAAATGAGAAGGAAATTGAAAGGCTGAGAAGGGAGGAAGAGGAGAAACTGAGGAAGGAAGAGGAAGCCGCTCTGGCACAAGCTATTCAACTCTCACGCACACTACAAAATCTTCTCCTAAAACAACTTCAACTTCTTTATCGATGCAAATCTGCTGAAGAGTACTCTGCGAAGAAGGCTCAGAAAATCCGAGAAGAGGAGGAAGAGATGCTAAGGCCAGAACGAGAAGCTGAGCAGAGGAGAATAGAAGAAACAGCTGAGCAGAGAAAGAAAGAAGAGGCCGAAGCTGCAGCAGTCACAGAAAGGGCAAGACAGGAGACAGAGGAAGCAGAAAAGAAAAGACAAGAGGAGGAGGCAGCAGCCGAAACTGCTCACTCACATCAAATAGAGATGGCAGAGGAAACTGCCACCGAGGGAGACTCAAGGGAACTGGTTCTTAACAGACAATTGTTCCTAAGGAAACCCTATCTCAGATGGAGTACCCACTTTGACCATGAATGATGCAGCACGAGACGTAATCAGACAAAAAGTGAGTCATCGGGTCCAAACATCCATTGGTTTCTATCATTGATATTGTCAAGAAGGGGGAAGAGATAAGGATGAGCAAATGAAAATGCAGTTGCAGTTGCTGGAAAAAGCAAGAGAAGAACAGATAAAAGGAGAAGAAATGAGGAATGAGCAGATGAAAATGCAAATGCAGATGATGAAAGAGGCCAGAGAAGAACATATGAGATTGATGATGGAAATGGCCAAGAATCTCGGCATGCAAACTGGAACTTCATCCTCCTCCACTCCAAATAAATCGAAGATTAAGGAAAAATCCAAGGAGTGATTTTAGAACTGGATTTTTTTTGTTTGTATCTTTTGATGCATTTTTTTACTTTTCATGTACTTGTAACGATCACATATAATGAAAGGTTAAAACTGCTGGTTTGAAGACAACTTCTCATTGTCTCTTCCCTTAGATACTTATTATTTAGCTGAATTCACATTTTCCAGTGTGATCAGCACATTGCTTGTTGCTCTAATTTGATTTATATTAATCGAGTAATATCTCTCCAATTTAGGGGGAAGATCAATTAGATTAGGTCGAGTTTAGAGGAAGCACAGTTCTGAGTAGTGTTAGAATTTCATACTTTGTAAATTTAGAGCAACTGCATCCTCATTCCGACTTAGATAGTATAGTTTTGACAACATCAAAAAGGGGAAATTGTTAGATGTTGATGTAGAAATCCCACCTTTAATTTGATGTTCTGATGTGTCAAAACTGTATACCATAATTTAGGTCTTAGCGTTACTATTTCATGTAATTCTTGTATAGGATGATCGAGTTGTAACAGTTCGGGAGAAGCAACCGCAAAAAACTGTGGAACAGTTTTTGAAGATCAAACTGTCTGAACAGGAGGACCAAAGAAAACTGTGAAGACAGTTCCAGAAGCAATATGCAAAGAAAACTGTGAAGACAGCTCAAGAAGCAATATTCAAGGAAAACTATGAAGACAGTTCAAGAAGCAATATGCGAGAAAACTGTGCATACAGTTTTAACTGTCAAGAATGAAATAGCGATGAAAACTGTGGACACGGTTTTTATAGAGAAATTGTCGAGAGGAGCTCACAGTTTCAGACAAGCACATTTTCATGCAAAAAGAAACACGTGAAAAGCAAGGAGTCGAGCAGTCATTAAGAGCATTGAAGACTCAATGATAAGGAACAAAGATACACACAGATATGACTGCAGTACAACGTTGTTCAAAGTCTGACACAGATGAGACAAAACTGCCTCTACATAAGCATGACAGTGTTTAGAAAAGGCAATGGAGCAGGTCTGCACCAACAGAAAAGAATGGCCATTGATTGGACATCATTCCAATTGTCTCTACAGCCTACTTTTAGAGATTCAACTTTAAATAGCAGAAGGACCGAAGAGATACTTTATGAAACAGACCTAATCGAATATATGAATTTAAAGCGCCATTATTCTGCCGAATTTAAAACTCATAGCATTCAAAGCTCATAAGTGAACGATATTTACTCCGTGTGTCAATCTGTGAACACGAGGCTCTCTTGCTTGCTGAATCATTTGTGATTCACCGTGTGACATTCTGTGCGCGAGGATTAAGTCTAATCAACTTAGTCTTTTTGTTGGTGTTCTTACTTTTCAAGAAAGAACATAGCAACATGATTCTCTAAGAAGGAACAGGTTATTACGGGCTATCGCCAACTTTTGAGTGTTTTGGGAAGAACGCAACCATCCACTTACCGGAGAAGGAGAAGGGAGGTCTGTCATCAATCCATTTCCGACGACCGCCAGTTTTGAGAAGACTTCGAGGTGCCTACCTGGCTTTGAGGAACTGAAGAAGGAGTGAAGATCATTTACCTGGGCGAGTGATCCAGTTTATGTCGGACGGTGGCTTTCGCAGTAATCGGCTATAGATCGTGAGGAGTGTATACTTCAATACTTAGTGAATTATTGGATTAATTTCCGAAGAGTGGACGTAGGACTTAAGGATCTGATGGAGCCCAAGTAGCAGCTGTGAGAGACGATCCAGTCTACATTCCGAGTGGGCCGATGACTAAACCTCGAGCAAGGGCTTTGAGGGCTGGATTGAGCTTATTAATTAAAGACATTTGGGCTGCGAATGTTTCCAAAGATTTGATGCTAATTGAAGAGTTAAACGAAGGCTCAAAAATTATTAATATAACTATTTGTAGTGATTGGGCTTAGTTTAATTTTATTCCATTATTTTGGGCCAACATGTTTAGGCATTGCTTTCTTAATTAACGAAATCGAAATTATATGATCCTTGCCGGAAGGTTTAGGTCGCAGCCCAGGAACTCGAACGATTCGATTCAGACACGATGTGGAAGCAAACTGAAAACTGAAGATGGAAGGATCCAAAAACTTTGGATTCGAAAACCTTCAAGTACCGTAGTCCAGAAATAATTCTCCTACGACCCAAGAAGCGGATTGACCCAACAACGAAGGATATATGCAAAGATACCACCAATGGATATGATTGTCCGATTGATTAGTCGAAATCGAAACCCTATGGATGAATAGGAATTTCGAAAAATTTGAGCTATCAGAAATAAAGGAGAAAACCTCACAAACTTTATTAAACTGAAAACTGAATCAAAATTGTTCCATATATGGCCTATATATAGGCAACTAAAACCCTAAACTAATAAGGAAAATTTAATTTCAAAAATTAACTTATTAATTCAAAAATTAAGAAAGCAGGCCTAAACATGTTGGCCCAAAATAATGGAATAAAATTAAACTAAGCTCAATCACTATAAATAATTAAATTAATAATTTTTGGGCCTTCGTTTATCTCTTCAATCAGCATCGATTCTTTGAAAACATTGGCAGCCAAAATGTCTTTAATTAATAAGCTCAATCCAGCCCTCAAAGTCCTTGCTCAAGCTCTATTCATCAGCCCACTCGGAATGTAGACTGGATCGTCTCTCACAACTGCTACTTGGGCTCCATCAGGATCCGAACCACTATAATATCCTGTCTCATTTACAGTTTTTGTTATTTTCTCACTACACAGTTTTCAACTGAGTTTTGAAACCTTCAACACTTCTCTAAAGTGTTGAAGTGTATATCTTTAAACTGAACACTTAAACTTTCGGCTAACACAGTTTTCATAAATCCGAAACTGGGAAACTGACCCCCCAGTTTTAGAGTGCAAACACTTAGTAAAATTTCCGTTCAAACTCTGATCAGGGACCAACATATCCCTCTCTCTCTCTCTATATATATATATATATATATATATATATATAGGGGGCTGATCTGGTGAGAATAACCCTTATCATGAGAAATGAGAATAAATCTCGTCTATAGATTTGACAACATCAACGATCCAGATTACATAAGAGCTTTAACAAAAAATGCGATATTTTATCCTCATTTTACTTCATTAAAGGGCAACATAGTCATTACGAACGTACAGGGCACAAAAATTATGTTTTGTTCATTTTATGTATTATATACTTCATTTTATCTTAGTTATACTTCATTTTATCTCAATTGCGAATCATTATAAAATAAATTCGATTTGAATTTTGATGTTACACATGACATGCATTTTATCTTAGCAGTTCTTCATTATATCTTAGTTATTCTTCATTTTATCTCAATTGTGATTCATTGTAAAATAAATTCGATGTGAATTTTGATGTTACACGTGACATGCATTTTATCTTAGCAGTTCTTCATTATATCTTAGTTATTCTTCATTTTATCTCAATTACAGTTCATTATAAATAAATTAAATAAAAATAAAATCAATTTTTCGGAAAAAATGATTTCTATTCTCTTCATTTTATCTCTCATATACATCATTAAATGAAAAAAATCAAATTTTTAAAAACAGTTCTCTTCATTTTATCTCCTCTATACTTCATTTAATGGAAAAGATTAAATTAAATAAAAATAAAATCAATTTCTCAGAAAAAGTATTTCAGTTGTCTTCATTTTATCTCATATATACATCAATTAAAGAAAAAAATCAAATTTTTAGAAACAGTTCTCTTCATTTATCTCCTCTATACTTCATTAAATGAGAAAAATTAAATTAAATAAAAATAAAATCAATTTTTCAGAAGAATATGTTAAGTTCATTTTATCTATTTAAAACTTCATTAAATTAGAAAATTCAATTAAATAATAATAAAATTAAATTTAGTTTTAGAGTATTGGCTGACTCAACAAGGCAATTGAAATCTTATGAAAAATCGAAAAGAAAAGGAATTACAGATCCAAATATGTAATAATGAAGTTCGTAGAGGATAAAATGAAAATGGAAATTATTTGAGGGAGATACTTATATGTGTGTAAAATGACCTATTTTTCGATGTGTGAGCGTGCATGTTTGTGGCCATTTTACCCTCATATCATGTGCTTTCGTTGTTCTTTTGTCTTGTTTTTGTATTTGAAATGTTGTAGGATGTGTTTTGAGCATAATGTGGCATATTTGGTGGAGTTTTGGAGGAAAATCATCCGAGTTTGGAGTCCGAGGAGGTTAGGCTCGTCCGAGCGGAAAGAAATGAGGGTTTCGGAAGCTTGGAGGACCCGCCCGGCCGAGTGAAGCAGGCTCGGCCAAGCTGAGTCAGGCAAAGGGCTCGCTCGGCCGAGCAGTGCAGGCTCGACCAACCCTGGCTGGCAGAAAGCAGGCTCGGTCTGAGCCAGAACGTGCTTCCCATATTGCTACGGTTCCCAGGATGGCTCGGGCGAGCCATGTTTGGCTTGGGCGATCCGAGGCCCTGTTTGCTCGCCTATAAAAGGGGGAAAATCAGTTCATTGAAGAACTTTTGCCCAAAATTAGAATAACCGTCACGATACTTCTCCCTAGATTCATCTCAAAACATCTTCCCAACAAAAATCAAGGGGAATCAAGCCACAATCCATACATTTGGTGAAGATTGAAGAAGGAAGAGAGGTAGATTGGATTCAAAGAAGACAACCGAAGAAGATCAATCGTTGACCTTGAAGTTTTGTAATGAATTCTTTCAATTTTCAATTTGTATTGTACTTAACTCAAGGTATGGGGAATTAATTTCATTAGTGAGTGTTGTATTACGGATATTGTGATGGATTGAATCGATTATGCTTGTTTACTTTCCTATGAGGGGTTGATTTGCACTTGAGCTTCTTCTTGCCTATTAGGTGTAGGTAATAGCCAGCCTTTAGGTAGTTGACGTGAACGTTGCAGCCAACACGCGGACGAATCGTCGTGATAAGTGCATAATCTTATAGTTCTAGTTCCAATCCATGTGCGGTGCTAGGATTGTAGGGCGATAATCGACGGTCGGTTGGGAGTGGCTTAGGAGTTAATAACGTAGCTGTTTGCAACTCCTATTGTCATCTACCGCTAGTTATCCGTAGCAAGTGACTAGCGACATTAGAGTCGGTTGCTCAACCTCATAGGAATTAAAATTTGTTTGCAACATAACTTGGTTTAATTCGGAACAATTGAAGTTTACAATCACTCACTATCTTCTAAGATTGTCGGATTTGTTATCTTGATCTACCTATACAATTGATTGAATTGTTTGCTTGGAGAAGTTGTAATTAGTTTACTAGTTGATTGTTTGCATTTAATGTTTTGTTTACAATTCATTGCCTAGATAGATAAAAAACCAACGACTTTTGTGTAACCTAGCTATTGATACCCTTCAATGGAGTAGATGATATCCACTTGAGCGAATTAGAGAAGAGACCGGATTGATAATTTTAACGTGTTAATTGTGTGTGCTTCACACGGCTACCAGATACCATCAGACTAAATGACAATGATACCCTTAAATATGTAATAATGAAGTTCGCGGAGGATAAAATGAAGACGAAAATAATTAAAGCATGACCGCAGATCTTGTGAAATCAAAGACTGTGACTTATTCTCATTTCTTACATTAACATCTATTATCATATGATCTAACCTCTATATATATATATATATAATGTGTCAGTATATTAATAAAAAAATGAGATAGTGGAGCGATAAATCCAACACCCATTTTTTGGAGTTAGGTTAAAAAAAAAAATCATATCATGAATCTAGCTTTATATAATAGTCGCGTGTTCTAAGTGCAATTTAAAACTGATAAATTATGAACCATTACAACCACCTTAAATTCTATGCACAACCCTCAAGTAGGATTTTGAACGCCGTTTAGTGAAGCTTTTTTAATTAGACGGGTCAAATTTGTGTTTAGCAATAGGTATTCCCTCAGTCTCATTTAATAGTTCATTTTGTTTTTGGTATAATAGTCAATTACATAAACATAAAGAAAAATTAATAATTTATTAGTGAGTGCGTCTTAATTTTTTTTATTTTTGTAACAAGACTAATAAACAGAATATACGAAAAAAGAAATTGAGAATAATAAATAAGGATGGAAGAAGTAATATATTTAGGGGTGCAATTGAATAGAGTCGAGCTCAGGCTCGGATTGTATAAATTTTGTCGAGTTCGAGCTCGAAAAAAATTTGAAATATTTGAGCTCGAGCTCGATCGTTAAATTTCGAGTTCAGCTCGGGCTTAATTCAATGAGTGCTTATCGATCTTGAGCTCAAGTTAAAGTTTGATTCGAGCTTGTTTATTTAAATAAAATTTATTTTCTCCATAAAATGCAGAAATTTTGATGACAAAATGCAAACATAATGAATATTAAATATATTACTTCACTTGTGTAAATAATATAAAATCATTCAACCATCTACATTTTAAAAGTATTAAGATTTAGTAGTTTATATAAATATATAGTTTATACATTAATACTTATATATTGAGTAATCATAACTTATGAGTACGTGTCAATTATGTATTTTTTTTCTTACTTTTCTATTATATGTCTATTTAAAAAGGAAGTATTAACATTTAATAATTTATATGAATATATAGTTTATACATTAGTATTTGTACATTCAGTAATTATAAATTAGGAACATGTTTTAGTTATATATTCGTATCTTACCTTTTCATTATATGTACATATAATAGTTTGTACTTTATACATTAATACCTGTATATTGAGTAATTATAACTTAGGGCACCCATTATGGTGGGGATCTTAAAAATTTTAAAATTTCTCCACCCGTGCGCCACATCAATAAATATTATCATTTCATATTTTATAAATATCTACATCAATATTCATTACCATTTTTTATTCATCAACTTTTTTCTTATACTATTCATGGTCCCAGTTGTCATAATGATTACTTAATATTATATATATATATATATATATATATTCTTTATTTATTTTATTGAATATACATAAATGAAACAAAATAATTCATTAATCAATTAAATTATGAACAATCAATTAAAATGACTAAATAATAAAATTTGCTTAATTTAATTAATTAATTCGAGTTAATTAATTCTACTTTCAATAAAAAAAATTTAATATATCCCATGCAAAAAAGTATTCGTTATAATAATTGAACAAAAATAAATAAAATATAAATATATATATATATATATTAAAAAACATATATATTTTTTATATAATACTTTATATTTATTTATATATAAAATATATAAATAAAAAATCTGAAATAAAAGAAAAAGGATAAAAATTTACAGAAAAAACAAAAGGAAAAAAAAGCCCACAAACCCTGTCCACGCATGCTCACTCTCACTAATAGCAAGTGCACTGCACACGCCACATCTCTGCATACGATGGGCGAGTGTATCTCACCCTCTTTGAAGTTGTTTCTCGTTTGGGGCTCACTCCTTTTTAAGAAATGAGATCTTAAATAAGACCCCAAACCTTATTCTTTCTCCTATATGTAATAAAATTGATGAGGTGGGGGATCTTAAATTTTTTAAGATCCCCTATTGGGAATGCTCTTAAGACTTTGTTTTAATCATATATTTCTATCTTACTTTTCCAATATATATACGTTTTCCAAAAAGTATTAGATTTAATAGTTTACCTAAATCTATAGTTTATGCATTAATATTCGTATATTGAATAACTTTAATTTACGAGTTTCTTTAAATTTTATATTTTTAAATTATAAAAAATTATATTTGTAAAATAAAATAAAAAGATTAGATTGATATTTAAAAATATGACTTAAATATAATAATTTGTTTATCATTTTGAGATGCTATGGTGGAGAATCTTTTCTGTACTTGTATATCTGTATCTTGGGTGATAGTAGTTTGTGTGTGACTGTCTGTGAATGGAAGTAGATAACCATATCCAGTATAGGGTGGTGACATTCCCTGAGCAGCTCAGAAAGTTCATTATGCTAAAGTCAGGTTGATTAAGTTCAAATATAAGTGAAAAGGTTTAGTGGATTGACTCAGGAATAAAAAATGTTAATTAGTTTATTGGCTTGTCAAAGCTTAATTCTCTGGTGGCATGAATCAACATTAATTAATTTATTATATTTTTTGTTGAATACGTGAATTAATTAATTGATAGATCTTCTTTGTTATTTGCATATTGGTTTAATTAATTAATTATATTTGGGGTTGAATATGTGAATTAATTAATTGGTAGACCTTCTTTGTTATTTGCATACTGGTCCTTGGTTTGGCCTATGAAAAACTCAAGCCCATTAGAGATCAGATTTCTCCTATAAATATCCCTCAGTTCTCAGATTACAACCCACCACAAGATCATAAGTTGCTAAGCAGCAAACCATTTTTGGAAGCTGTAGTAGACGATTTTGATATTAGAAAAAGGAAGGAAATTCTTCCTCTCGATAGGCACGGTATCCTGAGGGACTCTTCACCAGATATCCAGATCGAAGAAAGGGATATAGATTAGAAGATCATATCTGAAGGATTTTTTCTTCTTTCTCTCTCTTTATTTCGAATTTAATAAGATTAAATTCAGTGATTTAATCTTTCATCTTGTAGGATTGATTATTTTTGCGTAAGAAAGAGGATTGAAGATCAAAATCCTTGCGCTACCAGTTCAGAGTTTTTACAATCTAAGTATTCTGTAAAACTGATCTTTGAATTTCAATAGGAGCATGCTAGGAATTATTATAAGCACATCAATTTATTTTAGATATCCAATACTCAACCTGGGCAACAGATTAGTAATTCAGTTCACAACAATTCCTTCAATTGATGTCAGAGCCACGTTGAATTTATTGGCTCTATCGGTAAATAATATTGCCTATAATTGTGCATGATTATTATTATTGAATTGCAATGATTGTATGGATCGTATGTTTTTGTTCCTCGTGGTTCTTGGGTTAATCCGTCCATTTATAAGAACTCGATTTTTTAATCCACGAGACCAATTTGTGGTCAAATTTATTTTTCTAATTGTATTAGGATGTTTTTTCTGTGTAAATAAATTGTAAGAATATCTGTAAAAATGAAAGAAGATGAAAGACATAAAGAACGAGGACACCGCAGGCGACGACATAGGGTGGCCCACAGCTGCGGTGCACAGCGGCAGCAACCGAACCACCCTGGCCGCGCGGTCCAGCACGACAAATGGCGGGGCCACGACGCAGGCAACTGTAGCAGCGACACAGGATGGAGACGTGCACACGCACGGCGGAATCCTAGCAGTTCACGTCGCGCGTGCTATGCATGGTCGGTCTCTACGCATGGCGACAAGCCTCGCGGTAGTGGCAGACACTGTGAAGTCAGGCGATGGTGGCAACTCCGGCAAGGAAGGAGGCAACCGCGATCCACCCTAGTGGGGGCGGCGACACGTCCGAGGGCTGTGATGTCTTCTGCACGGTGGCCGGCAATCAACGACGGGGTGGCGAAGGTGAACGATGACAGGGGTGTGCGGGGCTAGCAATAGCGTAGCTGCACTGGCGGAACCCTATGATTCGCACGCATAGGCTGCGCGGAGGCACGCCACCACGCTTCTTGCGCGTGTTCTCTCTGTCGACGACGAAGGAGGCCGATGTGGTGGGCGACGTTAGGAACAGTCGGTGTGGTGGTTGGAGGTGACTGCTATTCGAAATCTTATCAAAACACTGGATTTCTTATCTCATGTCTGCTTTTCGTGAAAAAATACCAATTGAAGTGGAGGGTTTCTTCAAACAACAAAGGGTTGGGTCAACTATTCAATCAAATGATATTGAGCATGTTTCTCATCTCCTCTTAAGAAAGAAGTCGGTTATTTCTTTGCCAAATTGTGCTCAATTTTATATGTGGCAATTTCGCCAAGATCTCTTCGTTAGTTGGGGGAAGAATCCGCACGAATCGGAATTTTTTAGGAACGTATCAAGAGAGAATTGGATTTGGTTAGACAACAATGGCAGGGGTGGCTGGCTCGCAGGCAGCGACCGCGCGATGTTGCGCGCGGTGGTTGTGTGATTCCAACAAGCTTCTCCATGGCGGCGGGCAGCCGACTGGTGTTGGCCGGTCAGTGATGGTCCGTCGGGCCATGTATGTAGGGATTTTTGTTATCGTGAATTGAATCAAAAAATCCAAATAAGCCCGAATCGTTCATGGATGTTGTAAACAATTACCAATTGATTTAAAGTCCTAGCATGCTCCTATGAATTTCATGCAGTGGATTTTAGGAATACATTTTCAATTGTTGATCTGGATCTGAGTTACGTTAAATCCAAATCCGATTCCATCACTCGTATTAAATAAATTTGCTGAATGAGAAATTATTATTTTGCAATATTAATTCAAGATTTAATTGAAGTAGAGAAGAAAGAAGAAATCTGTTCTCTAGATTAGGTCTTCAGATCTGTATCTCTTGCTTCCAATCCTGCTACTGGTGAGAATTCCACAGGATTGCACAGTGCAGGACAAAGGTTATTTTCTCCTTCTCCCTCTGCAAGTGGCGCCGCCCCCTTCTCTCTCTGTCTAGGGTTTCAATTGTTGTGACTTATGAAATCTGAAGAGATAATGAGATATTTATAGTACTAGAGTTAAAACCCTAATGGGCTCCATTAAGCAATTACGTTGGGCCAGATCTAATATAAATAATAAAGTGGGCCTTTAAATTAATCAATCCGGGACAGGTGCACTGGACCTGCGATAAAGCACATCCTCAAGTATTTAAAGAGAACTAGAAATTACTGTGTAGTTTATCAATATGAGGATTTGTGCCATGTGGGTTCCAAGGGGACCAGGTTGAGAAGAAATTGACCTCAGGCTATGTGTTCACCTTAGGTGGTGGAGCTGGATCATAGTGGAGCGGAAAGCATAAATGCATTGTGGATTCCACCATAAAGACAAAATATATTACTGCTTTCGAAGCTTCGAAAGAAGCGGTATGGCTCTGAAACTACATGTTAGAGTTGAACGTGATTTTTGAGTTTGCTAGGGACTATCACAGTCTTTTGTGATAATGTTGGTGTAGTAGAAAACTCAAAAGAACCACTGACTCACAAGGTGAGTAAACACATGGAGAGAAAGTACCACATCATACGAGAAATTGCATCGAGGGGAGATCTGCAGATTGAAAAGATTGACATGATAGATAACTTAGTTGATATATTCACAAAGTGCTTACCAAAGAAAGCTTACGAAGGACATATTCGTGGGTTGGAACAGAGGTGGATGACTCCCACTATAACGAGGCTAGATAGACACACTGTATATTCTAGTTAGGGGATGTAATGCTTTGAGTATACGTGAGAGATTGTTAGGTTTTGTATACTAAAAGAATTTATTATTATGTGTACACATTTGATTTATCTCATATCTGTAAACAAACATACTTGCGAGAACAACTGTTGCAGCTCTCTCCAAGTTGTGACTATCACGTGCATCAAAGAACAAGTTCGAGAGTTCTAGGAAGAACTATAAAGTTCCCAACTTTGAGAGACGAAGGTCGCGTGGTGTGCCCCACTCCAGATCTGATCATTGAAGGAGAAAAAGACCATGGGCGAGTGAGCAAGTGGAATGCGATGATAGATTGTAATCCAGAAGCT
The DNA here is from genome assembly GCA_026898455.1 of Plectranthus barbatus. NCBI lineage: Eukaryota > Viridiplantae > Streptophyta > Magnoliopsida > Lamiales > Lamiaceae > Plectranthus > Plectranthus barbatus. Next base: position 908,256 of record JAPKLW010000003.1, read on the forward strand.
AGTAATTTCAAGACCTGGGTCTGAAGAGAGTATGTAGGGTTTTAGGCTTCGAATCTCTATAAAATCTTTGTCTTTTACATCTTTGTTTTATTTCTCACAAGGATTTAAAACCCTACATTCTAGTGTTGGAGTATACTCGAAATAAACATAATATTAATACTTGCTAAAAGGTTTTTTAGAAACCCAAATCGGTCAAGATCCACTAGTTTGAGAGTTCAAGTTTTAAATTCAAATTCCCGCTGTACACCAAACTCACTCTGATCTAGGGACCAAGAAGCATGTGTGACTTTAGCATAATAAACCTTTTGAGCTCTCCATGGAATGTCATCATCCTATACAGGATACTGTTACTTAGTGTTAGTCCTAGTTAGTCATACATAAACTATTGTCACCCAAGATGCAGATATACGAGTACATGTAAGACTCACCACAATAGTAAGTCAAAGTGGCAAACGATTCAAATATACTTCTGAACCTTAATTAAGCTTAAGACCCCTTAAGTCACGAGATCTTGGTTCTTCTCATGTGAGACTAAAAAACACATATCATTGAGGTCCGACCAATACGTTCAGATGTATCGACATATTTAATAGCCAAGATAAACTACTTATTACTCACTATGCAACAACTTTTATGGACAACCTATCTTGGAACTATCTCAGTTGTGATAATTTTTTATATCTCACTAGGTCGAACGATGCATATGAATTTTTTGATCTTCTACACACCAAATAATCTCTATCGATAAGATAAGATGATTCTTTTGTTTGCGTTGTATGTTTGTTACCAAATATGAGAAATGTAACATTGTATACCAAAACATAAATGATTACAAGTCTACGAAACATAAATGTTTTCTAATATACGAATCACATATGCTTTTAGTAGATAAAACCCAACAAGAAGATTACTGAGCAACAAATAATACTAAAGCATTTGCCACTCAGAACATTCAAGTTATCAAACTTACAAGCTTTTCTGTGTCTTCAACATAAGACCACTAGAGGCCGACCAACTGGTCTTCAGCAAAGGCTCCGAGAACTTCCAAGCTCACTTTAGTAGATAACAACATCGATCAACATATGTTTAGAAAACAAAAACTTATAATCCGCAGCTGACAAAGCTTAGGATGTGAAGTGTGGTAAAGTTTCCAAGCTTCAGTGCCCTATGGCAGGAGAAAGTGGAAATCTCCCGTTAGAGAAGAATGAAGACTGTAACATATATTCAATTATCGTGGACAATCTAAATTAGTGAATTTTGTTCTTAACTGAACGAAGAGTGAATGTAGTAACATTTTAGTTCCAAGCCACTATAAATCCTTTATCTATTTTACTGTATTCTAGAGTATAATGTAAACTGGGCCTAAAAGCTGCTCAACTAAGTATTTTATAGTTGAGAGTTGACTCCTCAAGAATTAACTGATAACTGAAACAAGCCCACAACACACACACACCTGATTACTTATTTGCTTCCTCACGCACAAAAACTCTAATTCAGGACCAACAATTATTGTATTTATTTTAATCCAAATTAAAATTTTAACTTTCAAAAATTAAAGGTTTTAAGTTTTTCATTTAAAAATAATTAGTGAAATAGTGACAATTAACGGAGATGATGTGGCATAAATTGATGGTGTTAAGTAAGTTAGGATAGGATTACATAACAAAATCTAGTATAGGATACAATTTCATAAAGGAAAAATAGGGAAATATATCCCAATCTTTTACATATTAGGGGATTTTATCCCATTCTTTTGCTGTTAGGGAAATTTATCCCACACTTTCATTCTGTTAGGGAATTTTGTCCCATATCGCTGATTAAGCCGTTAAGTGCCACGTGGCATTGATGTGGTGCTGACTCACTGTCACTTATTTGCCACGTGGCGTTTTTTAATTTTTTAATATTAATTTATTTTTAAAATTTTTAATTTCATAATTAATATATATATTATATATTTCATTTTTTATAATATTTTAATGATGATAAGATATATAAAAATAATAATGCTTTAAATAAATATAAAAATATTATTGAAAAAAATAAGCATTAATTATTTAATTATAATATATTAAAAAACCTAATTCTCATTAAAAATTGAAAATTAATATCAATGAAAGTATTTACAAAATTGAAAATTATTTTTAAACAAGTGTTGGCCGTAGAAAAAATTATTGATGATAAAACTAAACAAAATTAGTTCTAGGCATTGAATGATTATTTTACTTTATTTTTTAATATATTATAATGTAATATTTAATGTATTTTTATTTTTATATGTTTATTTATTTAATAATATTTTAATTTTTAAGAATAATAATTATTGTTTACATAAGTATATATATATATATATTAGTTTTGTAAATACTTTCATTAATATTAATTTTTAGTTTTTAATGAGGATTAGGTTTTTTTTAATATTTATAATTAAATATTTAATGCTTATTTTTTTCAATAATATTTTTATATCTATTTAAAGTATTATTATTTTTATATATTATATAATTATTAAAATATTATAAAAAAAACGAAATATATATTAATTATGAAATTAAAAGTTTTTTAAAAATAAATTAATATTAAAAAATTTAAAAACGCCACGTGGCAAATATGTGGCAGTGAGTCAGCACCACATCAATGTCACGTGGCACTTAACGGCTTAGTCAGCGACATGGGACAAAATTCCCTAACAGAATGAAAGTATGAGATAAATTTCCCTAACAACAAAAGAGTGGGATAAAATCCCCTAATATATAAAAGATTGAGATATATTTCCCTATTTTCCCTTTCATAAATTTGAAATGGTGGGATATAACTCATGAATTCCCAATGTTTAGGATAAATAAAAATAATTACCCTAAATTTGTAGTCTAAATAATTAATACTCCCTCCGTCCCAAACCAATAGGTACTTTTCATTTCGGAGCTAGTGTTTAGTAGCTAATTGTGATCGGTAATAAAATTGGCAATCGTAATTAAATTCTATAAGACTTAAACAAGTTAATAACGATTGCCAATTTCATTAACGACCACAATTAGCTACTAAACACTAGCTCCGAAATTCATGTGCCGAAATGAAAAGTATCTATTGATTTGGGACGGAGGGAGTATTTTTTTCTAAAGTTAGTAATTATTTATTATTGTTTTAGAAGAAATATTGAATTTTAAAACAAGGAAGGGTCAACTTAACCCTTAAACTATTCTAGCAGATCAATTTGGCCCCATCCAATCTATTTTTCCTTGAAATTCTTTCTATCCTAATTCTATATGTTTTAGCTCTATTAATTTGAATCAACGCAAATTATTAAGTTAAACAGAGATTTCTATATTTATACAATATAAATACATAGATTATACCCTGTCCTCGACTCAAAATACATACAAAATGTGGAGTCGTAATCTAGATCTTGAATGAAGTCGAAATTAATAATTGCTAATTAAAAATTGGAAGATTAATTAGTCCTTGTTAAGACAAGAGCCCCACTGTGTAGTGATCTCATCAGTTGTCAATAGCTGTCGGTAGACAACAATCATGGAACCCATCTTCATTACAGTCAAAAATATTTTGTACACATACATCCAAATTAGATAAGGAAATTCGAATTTACAAACTGTAATCGCAATAATAATTGAAATAAAAGAAGAATGTTGATTTCTTCATAGGTGTTCCACAAATTATAATACACTTGATGATACAAATTGATGCTGGTTGATCTGAACCCACTTGATTCCAACCTTTTCTTTTTCTTTAATTTACCCTAGTTTCATAGGATAACATTATTGCAACTCCAAATTCACAGATATATCACTTTTTTTTTTGTATGAAAATCCTATTTGCCCCCTATACTAATATGCATAATTTTCAAAATGAATATAGGAAAAGAAAAAAAAAAAAAAAAAAAAAGATGCTTCCACCTCCATCAGTCCCCACCCCCATGTGATGATGATCAATCATCGATTTCGGATTCCTTTTTTACCCTCGATTCAATCCCATAATACCCAACGTACCACTTCACGAACTTCCTAAGCCCCGCCGCCAAATCCGTCGTCGGCTTATACCCGAAGTCCCTATACGCCTGGCTCACGTTAGCATGCGTGAACGGAACGTCGCCGTTTCGCGGCATCTTGATCACGTGCTTCTTGGCCTTCACTCCGACCAAGCTCTCCAGTATCCCGACCAGCTTCCCCACCGTCACCGGCGCCGTGTTCCCCAAGTTGTACACCCTCAGCTGCGCCGGCCCCCGCTTCTTCCCGCCGCTTCCGGTGCTCTTCTCCGCCGTGTCCAGAGCTCCCAAGCAACCCTTCACAATGTCATCGATGTACGTGAAGTCACGCGCCACCTCTCTGTTCCCTTCATGCGTCACGTACACGTTGATCCCTTTTCCTTGGAGAATATCTTTGGTGAAGAAGAAATATGCCATGTCGGGCCGGCCCCAGGGCCCGTATACCGTGAAGAATCTCAGCCCGGTTAAGGAAAGCCCGTATATGTGATTGTATGTATGCGCGATTTCCTCGCCGGCTTTTTTGGTGGCGGCGTATAAGCTAGCTGGGCGGTCAGTGCGGTCGGACTCGGAGAATGGGACTTGAGTGTTCAAGCCGTAAACCGAGCTAGATGAAGCCCAGACTATCGCCGGCTGAGGGTCGGCGGCCTTGGCAACTTCTAGAAGATTGACGAAGCCGGCGATGTTGGAGTTGACGTAGGAGAGGGGATTCTGCATGGCGTAGCGGACGCCGGCCTGAGCGGCGAGGTGGAGGATGTGGGTGAAGGGGACGATGTCGAAGAGCTTCGCGAGTAGGTCGCCGTCGTTGATGTCGCCGTCGACGATGAAGATCTGGTGTTTCGTGAGGAGGTTTTGGCGGGCGCGTTTGAGAGATGGATCGTAGTAAGAGTTGAAGTTATCGAGGCCAAGGACGCCGTCGCCGCGTTTCTTGAGGGCGAGGGAGCAGTGGGAGCCGACAAATCCGGCGGCGCCGGTAACGAGAACGGAGAAGCCGTTGGGGCGGCGGGGGGTGGAGGAGTGGCGGACTTGTTTCTCCCACGACGCGCCGCCGCCGTAGAAGGCAGAGGAGAAGAGGAGGTTGGTGGTGGAATGGAGGCGGTGGTTGTGGGGGTCAGTGGCGGAGAGAGGGGGGTAGTTGAGGGTGAAGAAGAAGATGAGGAGAAGGGCGACGAGGAGGGTGGCGCGGAAGAGGAGTTTGGAGGAGGCTTGGAGGAGCTTCGTGCTGTTCACGCGGCGGATGTAGCTGTTGTAGCGCTCTAGCTTGGTGGTTTTGCTGGTGTCGGAGGTTGATTGGCCGCCGCCGCCGCCGCTGATCATTGTGTGATACTGCATTGGTGATTGAGTTGAACTATATATATTTTTAAAATTGATTTAATCAGATTTGTTTTGTGAAGCCTGAGGTGGGAAGGGTGTTAGATGATTGGGTTATAAAGGAATTGATAATTGGAGAAGAGATGAGGGTGGTGTTGGGGTGGGGGACCGAACCATTCTTTCACTTTGTATTTTATTATTATTATTTTTTTAATATCTTCTTATAATTATATGAAACTGTTATGTTTTATTATATTAGTAGATTTTACTAAAAATATTTGAGGGATATAATCTATCACAGAGGAATAAAGAGATTTGAGGGGAATTAAAAAGATTTCAGCATTGAAAATCATCCAGAATTTTATGAAATATATTTAATCATATACAAAATGGTTAAATATTTTATTAAATATAATTAATTATATTATATTTACTTGATATATTTGGGGGGATTAGAAATAGTTGTTTATAGAAGTATTTTGTTTGGAAAAAAAATTTAATGAGTTTATTTCATTTACTATGATAAATTATACTCCCTCCGTCCCACGAAATTAGTCCCATTTGCCTTTTTTGTCCGTCCCATCTAATTGTCCCATTTCCTAAAATGGCAAATTTTTTTACACTCATCAATAAAATATTAATTCCACTACACTCACTAACATTGGTTATCGTGCCAAAACCAAATGGGACTAATTACATGGGACGGAGGGAGTATAAATTAAAAATATTTGGACGGGGAACATTTTTCTTGGGACTTGTTTCTTTAAATATAATAGTAGATCTCTAATAAATTAAATTAAGTTTATAATTTAAATTATGAGGTTTGTCCTATCCAATGAAGTATATATGGAATCACTAAGATTTAATTAATATTAGAAATTAAAGTTAATTAATTCAAAAATATCATTTGTCTTCTTTTTAATTTTTATTTCTGTTTCAAATTAATTTAGTAAATATAGTAATTTTATAGTTTTAAATAAAATTAGTATATTTGATGTATGGGCTACCTCAAATTATGAATTATCTAGAAAAATATCCATCGGCATTTATTGCCATTTAACTTTTTGCCAGCGATGAGAAATTGCGGTGCTAATTATAAAATCATAAAGCCATGTGATGTGAGAACACACACACACCCTCGCTCTCTCAATTTATTCACTTGGGTTTCTAGGAAAATAGAGTAATTTTCAAAGATTTTGGGACACTACCACGTTAGATTTTGTGTGACGCGTTTTCTTTTTATAATAAGATATGGCATTCCTCGGTCAATCCAGCTTGAATTTTCCTCCACTTATCATTTTTTAATTTACAGCCCACGCCCTTCACGACTTTCTAAATACTTCTTATTATATAAAAATATTATTGATAATAAAAAATATATTTAGAATTTTTTTATTTAGAAATACATATATATATATATATATATATATTATCCTTCTGTCTCAATTTATTAATCTTACTAAGTCTATCCCATTTATTAGTCTCATTCTTAAAATGATAAATTTTTTCACACACATCAATAAAATATTAATTCCACCACATTCACAAACATTGATTATCGTGTCATTTTGAATTGAAACTAATAATTTGGGACGAATGGGTATTATATATATATATATATATATATATATATATATATATCATTAAAATATTATGAAAAATAGAAGTAATAGCTCAAACATAGCTTTTATTTTTAATGCTAAAAATGTTACGACAATATCACATAGTACATATGTGGTGTTATGTGGCAGTGAGTCAGCACCACATCAGTGTCACGTGGTACTTATTAATTGAGAAAGATGAAAGATAAATTTATCAAACCCTACTAAACTTTGGGATATATTTTTCTAAGATAAAAATTTTCAAATATGTTTTCCTAATTTATGAAAGATATGTTTCCCTATTTTCTCCTTTACAAAATTAACAAAGTTTTAATGATTTTAAGATATTAATTAATTGTCATCTATCAATATTATGCTATAATTATATTATCAAATGATTTAGTTAACGATTATTAGTAAATGACATTAGTGGATGCACATGGATTCTAACTTCTAAACAGCTAAACAATTGAAAATGCAATTATTATATAATAATGTACTATTTTTTTTTTTTTTTGGATCACTTAAAAATCATTTTAGTTGTGTTATGATATTAATTTGTGTTGCTCCCAGTTTATCAGAATATAATGTATAAACACAGTAGGAATATTTTGATTTGTAAGTTCGGTATTTTGCTCTTAATTAAGCTAAGGGTGATGTGTCAGCTTGATTTGTTCAAATCTTTTAGGTACTTAATATCAACTTTATATTAAATGTCAATATTCAATATATACTTCAACACTTGAGTGTTGGATTTCAAAATGAAATAAAGATGTATTGACAGGTAAGAAAATAAAGTTGTAAATGACACACAGACTTATAGTGGTTCGGACTAAACTGTCCTACGTCCACTCTTTAGACACTTGGTCTGGTAATCCACTAAGCTTAGAACGGTTACAAGTGCTCCTACAATCTATTGCTTATCGGTGAATGCCTCATCCACCGATCCACAAGCGCACTTGTCTGGTCCTTGCTTGGTTCCTTGCTTCGCAGCTCCTCAGAGTGTGGGTGCACCACTCAGTCTCCTTGTAGCCAGAATAGGGTGTTTATACTTCCCCTGAGAACTCTTTCTTCAGCGACAGGTTGCCCGTAATAGTCAGAGTACAAGGTGTATTTGACTATTGTAGTTTTTCTTGAAATAACTCAAGAATACAATGATTCTGAGTCTCGTGTTCATTTATGGACACACAGAAAGCTTAATAGATCACCCTGAGAAGCTTAGAGCTTTCGGTAAGTGTTCATGGATATCCGTAAGAAATCGTGAAAGAGTGTCTACGACTTTGTTCGTATGTTTGTTCGTCTGTCTAGCTAATCTTCTTCTTCGGTGATTTTTCTGGTATTTATACCCGAGATGTTGAAGGTTTTAATTTAAGATCCGTTAGAGACAAAATGGAAGTTGTCCGATCGAATGTCTCTATTGATTGCAGCGTTTGGTGGGTAGGTGTGCTTTTTGCAGAGGGTCTTCACCTTTTTCTGACTTTGACCGTGATGCTTTGTCTTTTATTAGAACGACAATATTTTTTGCCAGTATGAGGAATCTCAAACTGGTTGTCTTAGGTAGCGAAACATGAAGTTTCATGCTTGCAGACTTTAAGGTTTCTCTTATCCCGAAAGTCTGTTTTTTCTCCAGTATATTACTCTTGTCTTCAATCGTTGGGACCTAGACTAGTAAGTCTATGCTGATGCAGTCATACTTGCAGCTCCATGATGATGTCATCTCTTCAGTATACTTAGTCCCTTGCTGCTCAGTATGGTTTTAATGGTTGTACTATACTATACTGGATTCGTACTTGATGAAATCCATACTCTGCGAGACTCTTTTTCCTCCAGGCTTGAAAGGTGTACTACGTAATTTTGGCTTGTGGAGTGTTTCGCGCCTACTAGACTCTTGAGTAGTCTAGCTTCCAGATTAGTATCAGCTTACAACTCGATAAAGAACCTATACAGGACTTTATATTTTTCATCTAAGCCGAAAACTAAATAAGATGGCTTTTACAATATTTGACCCACTAAAACATACCATAAAAGGAAGGATATTTCTATCAAATTTCCTAATAATTTCCCCCATTTTGGTGTGGCCAAAGCCATCTCTAACCTAAGCTGATGAGGAGTGAAAAACCTTAGAGTTTTTACAAGTATGATGATCAATCTATAAACTCAGAAAGATTCCCCCTCAAATTCAGCTTCCTTACTTAAGATCTTCTCCTAAATAGGGGTGTAATCGAACCGAGTCGAGTCGAGTAGTGTCGTGCTCAAATTTGACTCGTTTAGTTTTGAGTCGAGCTTCGAGCTTTTTATCGAATACTTTGATGTTCACAAACGTTATCGAGCTTTTATCGAGCCTAAACGAACTTTCTAAATTTAGAATATATTTAAGATTTTTATTATTATTTTGAAGAAAATGTTATTTATTCCAAAAAAAATATCATATTCGTGCTCAAATTCTAAATTTTGTTCATTATTAGATAGATTTATCATTATTGTTACTCTTAAATCATAAAAATATTATTTTTATAAAAAGTAATTATTTTATATTTCTTCCTAATTTTAGCTAACGAGCCTGCTCACGAGCTCACGAGTCGAATACTATGATGCTCAAGTTTGGTTCATTTAATAAATGAGCTTTACTAAACGAACTCGAATGAGCTTTTATCGAGTCGAGATCCGAGTAGCTCACGAACATTTTGGTTCATTTACACCCCTACTCCTAATAGAGTTGGAGAGATATTACTCGATTAATTTTTAAGTAAGTTTAGAGCAAGAAAAAAATCTTAAGTACGCAAGAGAGGACGAAGCCTGCTGATTACACCGGAGTGTGTAATTTTAGTTTTGGAAGAATGAAGACCTTTGTTTGAAAAAAAGAGATTGTCATCAACAAGTCAGTTTATCCTTAAGTATTTTGATTACAAGTACAAGGATAAACTAACTCTAAGAAACCTATACAAAAATATTACAGGTCTATACTAGGCCGCATATCACCGCGTATGCTGCACCTTATACCGACAGTCTATAAGACTGTCTTAGCTGTGTTAATGTTTATATCTCGCTAGGTTAACTGATCCATACGATCTTCTGTGATCTACTACACTCTGTATTATCTCTCCATCAATGAGATAAGAGGTTAAGAGCATTTGCGACACATTTTTTGTTAATTCAGAAAGGAGATGAACTTACAACATTAATGACTCCAAGTACACTAACCAATAAACCTTGTACACAATATACTAATCATAATGCTTTCAGTATACAAATCCATCATATCCCCCGACTCATCATGAACGTTGTCTTTTCCTGGCTTTCAGTACCCTGAGAAGACGTTCATGAAACTCAGGAGCTCGTATCCAGCGATTGCATTGACAATACAGTCTATGTGCGGTAGTGGATACGGGTCTTTTGGGCACACCTTGTTCAGATTGGTGTAGTCTATGCATACTCTTTTTTTTGCCATTCTTCTTTTTCACCACCACCACGTTCGCGAGCCATGTAGTATCACCCTCCCGTACTGAGCTAATTTCCAGCAGCTTTTAGACCTCCTCGTTGCTTGCTTCATACATTTTCGGCGCAAACTTTATTCTTCGCTATTGCATAGGTTTTCGGGATGGGTCGACCTGCAAACAATGAATAATGATTTCTGGATCGATCCCTATCATGTCTTTATGGGACCACACAAAGACTTGTACTTCTTGGCTCGAAAACTCCGAGAGCTGCTTCCGCACTTCTAGGTCCAGCCCGCTCCTGTCTTCTTCTCTGAATCGAACCTGACGAGTGATATCTCTTCAGTTTCCTCGAATTGTACTAGTGTTGGTAGAGCTAGTTTGTCAATGAGGTGCTATTGCGAGCACACGTTTTGAGGCTCGCGTAGTAGAATTCTTTGGCTGTGTTTTGCTCTCTTTTGATAGTGTACACTCCGCGCAGAGTTGTGAATTTATCAACCTAGTGGTTAGTGGAGGCCACCGCCTTGAGTACATTGTAAGCACTCGGCGCGTCTGTCACGATGAATGAGAAATCCTGGAGGACCCCTCCACAATATGTGGGTAGTATTACCATTATTGTATTTAATTGTTATTAATTAAATTAGTACTAAAAAATATATTTACCTAAATTTTTATATTAAATCCTATTTTAATTATGTATTTTTAAATATTAGATTAAAATTAAAAGAATGGTGTTTATAATTTGAATGGAGAATCTGAATATATTTTTTTTCTAATTTTTTAGAGTGATTTTGAAATTTATTTAAAGGAAATTAATCTATTTATTTAAGCACAAACTTCAATGAAGTCAACAAAATAAAAGAAAGAAAAATAATTAAAGAAACTATTTGCCATTTGGATTTGCACAATTGCGTTGTATTCTGTTTTGTTTTTTTCCTTTTCATTTGCGACTCAAAAAAAAAAGTTGAAATTAAGAGAGTTAGTATATAAAATGGTTTGTTATATGATTTTGATTTCATTTTGCCTTTCTGTAATTTGCAATCACTAATTTACGACCAATTGTTAATTCATGAGATTTAGACAATTAAATTAAGAAAAATAGTATGCAATATTGTTGTGATTTCATTTCGCACTTTGAGTACAAAATTAAAAATAGTTTGCAATATGTTGTGATTTCATTTCGCACTTTGAGTACAAAATTGAAAAATGAGATTAATTTAGCAAAAAATAACTATTCTTCAATGATTATATAATATGGACCATTTATAATTTTTAGATAATGAAAGTGATTATTTAGAATATTACCTCAAATATTATATACAACTAAAACCTAAAATTTAGGAATAGTTCAGACTGGAAAAAGTAAAAAATCATGGTTTTTAATTAGCATGGCACGTGGAGATTAAATTCATGTTGCAACCCAGTTAATGCCTGAACCATATGCAGTTTAATTATAATTACAATTTTAATTATATACATGTGCTACCTCCACATTTAGGCGATCAGATTCATGTTTACGAGGATAATTAATGATGATTTTCCTTGTATTATGTACTATCTAACATCTAATCTTGACATTAAATTTAATTGCATTCATTATTACATTTATAATTATTGTATTTTTTAAAAATAATCTTTTCACTCCTATCATACTTCACATTCTTAGTGCTAAATAGCTAAATTCTAGCTTGAACAGAATCCACTAAAATTGTATTTATAATTTAATTATTTATAAGTATAAATGACAATTTACTATATTATCATCAGTTTAATTAATCCTCAAATAAAACAAAAATCACTTAAATTATAATATCTTGTTAACCGTGATATCGGAGTTGTGATCAAATAATAACATCTTTCCAAATACTAACACCTACAAAAATGCATCCGCCCGCAGCTAAAAATGCATCAATTGATAAAAAAATGCATTTTTTTTGGAAATTTAATGTATTTGGATATTTTGAGAAGCAATTGATGCATTATTTTTTTAATCAAAATGTAAATGAATTAACATTTTATATGTAAAACTTATGCATCTTTAAAAACCCATCTATCGCGCATAAAAATGTTTACACTTTTTTCAAATCATCAAGACATGCATCTTTAGTTATTATTTATTATTAAGCTATATTTATCAGCAATCGAGCAACTATCCAACCATTCAACCACTTTAACATCTAATTATTTGTTTACATTCACATCACCCAACTCAACTATAATAATTTTAAAAGGCAAATTCTCAGATGAGACGGTCTCATCATTTTTATTGTGAGACAAATTTAATAAAATGATGTGTACCTTTATTGCAAATGATGTCTCACCATTTTTATTGTGAGACGAATTTAATGAAATGATATATTTTTTATTGCAAATGATTTATTTCTTTGTTACAAATAATGTAATTTTTAAAAATGAAATGATGTATTTAACTTATTGAAATGATGTATTAAGTTCCGTCTCACAATAAAAAAATGGTGAGACCGTCTCTCAAGAGACCAACTCATTTCAAAAAGTTTATCAATGACCACTCAATCACACGATTATTTATAATTTTTTTAATTTTTATTTAAAAAAAGCTCTTACTTATAATTGAAATAATAAAGAAGTAAAATAAATGATAGCATTTAAATTGTTAGAAAATTTTTGACTAAATTTAAGTTAATAATTAACTATAATTAAAATTGTTGGATCTAAATTGATATAAAAACATTACAAATTAAATTAATTTCATAAATATATATATATATATATATATATATATATATATATCAAAATTAATTTATATTTGTAGAGAATCCAAAATATGAATTTTGATAAATTTATTATTATTATTTTTTATTTAAAAGATATATTAATTTTAGTAAAATATTATATAAAAATCAATTGATCAATAGGATAAAGAAAAATGTACTATTATATTGTTTCATTAATTAAGAATAGAAGAAAAAAAAAAATGAAGCGTGGACAAAGATTTATAGGTTGGTAAAGTTCACTGTAGACCTTAGTGAAGAGATTTTGGGCTATTTTTAATTTTATTTCTAAGGTTGAGTTGGGTGGAAAAGATTTTTGTTAATTCTAATTTTAGGGAGGTGTTAATATATATATATATATATATATATATATATATATATATATATATATATATATGGGTGTGATCATATGTTACCATCCTCCTATATGTTATATGAGACCAAATCTCAACCCTTAATTTTTTAATCATGTGGCCTACATTTAAACTTGAATTATTCATTAATAATTTTTAATTTCCTCATTAATTATTAGTAAGGGCTATTTAGTAATAACCACAAGATTCTCTCTCCTCATTCATTGTTGCAGTTTTTATTATCCCGCGTAGTTAGTTGTTACTCGAGGTTTCTCTCAGTCTTCAATGGTGGAACTTAGGAAGAAAGGTTTCGATGGAAGCAAAATATAAAGAACGAGAAATGGGGAGATCTCAGCCCCAAGTGTTCAGCGTCAGGATAGTTTCAATCGACTACCACGTGGCGCCTCCAATTCCTGGCTTCCACATTTTCTTATAGCTCTTTTCATGGTAAATATATCTTCTTTCACTCAAAATTCTGGTAGTCCTCGTGTTCCTGCTCTTCTTTTGTCTATTAACATTTCTTTATGCTGTTTCATTTTTATCTTCTTCACAGTAACAGACATGGATAATGTAATACGCAGGCGGCATATAATGTACCACTCAAGCGACACATAATGTACCACTCATGCTACTTTTTATCTATATAATGCATTGCGTTATGATTTTGTTGCAATTTATTTTTGTTGTTCATTTTTGCAATGTTGTTACATGCATGAATAATGTAATGCACATGCGTCACATAATGTACCACTTAGATCCTGTTTTATATATATAATGCACTACATTCTGTTTTTTGCGATCCATTTTTATTTTTGCACAGTTGTTACAGACGTAATGTAATACACATGCGATAAATAATGTATCACTCAGGCGACACATAATGTACCACTCTGACAATGTTTTATCTATTTAATGCACTGTGTTCTCTTTTTTATTTTATTTTATCATGCAATTGCATAGAAACAGACATGAATAATGTAATACACAGACTACACATAATGTACTATTCAAGCGACAAATAATGTACCACTAAAGCGCCATTTTATCAATGTAATGCAATGCGTTATATTTTTGTTGTGATCCATTTTTGCACTGTTGTTACACACATGAATAACATAATACACAAGCGACACATAATGTACCACTTAGACACCTTTTTATCTATAAAATGCAACCGCAACAGTGAAATTAAGATTAATATTCCCAATTTTTTCTATGCACAACATTGAAATAAAGTAAATATAATGTCATTACATTATTCTCTATATTATGGTACATCATTTAGTTTTAGCCATTACATTATTTAGTTTTAATGCGATTATCTTATTCAAAATATATGTAATAGGGATTGCGTTTGAAAGATAATTAAATTATCTTTAATTTGATATATAACATGTGAAAAAATAATTTAAATTGAGTGAGTTATGATTATTTAAAGTTTTATAAGATTTCTAGAGGACAGAGAAAATGAGGATGTGTTACATCTTTCACGTTAATTGCAAAAATCTTGATATAAAAATTACTATTATACCCAGATAATTTAGTAGGTTTCATTAGATAATGCACCGAATTTTTGGCTATTCAAATTAAATCAAGATCGTCCAAATTTGTATCTAATGGCTGGATTTTGGCCTCATATAACATAGGGGAGATGGGTAACCATATAATGCATCCATATATATATATATATATATATATATATATATATATATATATATATAGGGGTGTGTTAAAGTGACAAGTACCCCTCTAGATGGGAGAAGAGAATGGATCTAAGCCCTTTATTTTGTAAATTGGATGGTTAGGATCAAATTTAAAATTAAGATTTAGATTTGATTACATGGGTATTTTAATCATTTTTGGATAGATATTAGATATGACTTATCTAATATTAGGGGACCACATCTCATAATTATCTCTCTTCATCATACATAATTGGTTTCTCTTTATTCTCTCTCATTTTAGATTTTTGTAAAATTTAAAATAATCATAATTCATTCAATTTAAATTATTTTTTCATGTATCATATATCAAATTAAAGATAATTTAATTCTCTTTAAAACAAAATCCCTATTGGATATGCTTTGAATAGGATATCATAGTAAAAATAAAAATTAGTGAGTTTATTCATAAATCATGTATTAATGTAATGCACTGATAATGCAACAACATATAAATGATAATGCAACAACTAAAACTAAAGACAAAGTCTCAGATGAGACGGTCTCATCATTTTTATTGTGAGACGAATTTAATGAAATGATGTATTTCTTTATTGTAAATGATGTTTCACCATTTTTATTGTGATATGAGTTTAATGAAATGATGTATTTCTTTATGGCAAATGATGTATTTCTTTATTGCAAATAATGTAATTCTTAAAAATGAAATGATGTATTAAGGTCCGTCTCACAATAAAAAATAGTGAGACTGTCTCTCAGGAGACCAACTCAAAACTAAATAATGCAACATAAAACAATGGCTATGTAAAACTATAACATTAATAAGTTGAAATGAATAATACAACAAAATATAAAAAATAATGCAATAATTAAAACTAAATAATGCAACATAATATAAAGTTTAGACAATTGCATACGTAAAACTGAAACATTAATAAATTAAATTTAATAGTGCAACAAAATATAAAGGATAATGCAATAACTAAAACTAAATAATGCAACATTATACAAAGTATAATGTGATGAGTGACATTAATAAGTTGAATTGAATAATGCAACTTAATATAAAAAATAATGCAATAAACAAAAATAATAATGCAAAATATAAAGGATGTCTTATGTAAAACTGAAACATTAATAAGAAAAATTAAATAATGAAACATAATATGATGGATAATGCAATAACTAGAACTAAATAATGCAACATAATATGCTAGATAATGCAATAATGTATGTAAAGCTGAAAAATTACAAAGTTTAATTTTTTTACTGTGATTTTTTATGCTAAATATATGCAATATGGATTTCGTTTGAAAGATTATTAAATTATCTTTAATTTGATATATGATACATAAAAAAATAATTTAAATTAAGTGAGTTATGATTATTTAAAGTTTTAAAAAGACGTTTAAAGGAGAGAGAATATTGAAAAAAATAAAGCGTTAGTTGGAGAAGAGAGAGATTATAATATTCTTTGTAACCACCATATTTTATTTACCTAAATACCCTTAATTATAGTTTATAATACATTTAAAAATCAAATATAAAATTTAAAATCATATCTCAACCATTAGATTTGACAAATCAAAGGTTCATATTCATTCTCTTCTCTTATCTAAACGGGACTTCTGATATGATCATCACTCTATATATATATATATATATATATATATAGAGTAGTGATCATATGCGAATAGTTTTTAGTATGAGAAATGAGAATAATTCTCGGCCTTTGATTTTGTGATTTCAACGCTCATGATCTATTTCACTCCGTGTGCAGTTTTCCTCGATTATCCTGCAGTTTTGCAAAATTAAGGTTATTTTTGTAATTTTAGCTTTTTTTTAAATCTAAAATAGTATCTCATTAGATTTTTTATTCCTTTCTTCGCGCGATTTGATTTCTTCTTCCTTCTTCGTTCGATTTGAATTATTTCTTCTGTCGATCATATTTTTTTTCTTTGTTTCTGGATTTCGCATTCGTGTTCTGATGGTCCCGGTTTTTCAGAGTATAAAACGTTACGCAGCGGAAATAATGTTAAGTGTTTTCTTGCACGCTACTTACACACAGCTGACAACTGGCAACTGGTCAGCTGGTGCTGGTTACTCAGTACACAACTGACAACTGAGACCTGTCAGCTGGTGATTCAAAACTTAGAATATTAGCCTTGTTTGCACAGTTATATATCAGTTTCAGGATATACTCCAGCACTTGAGTGCTGGGTTTAAAATATGAATGAAAGACAGAAAGCTGATAAATAACACAAGGATTTTATAGTGGTTCGATCAATCGATCTACGTCCACTCTCCAGTCGAAGCACTGGAAATTCCACTAAGAGTAATCAGGTACAGGTCTCCTACGATCTATCTCTAGCTGGTGAATGCCTCGTCCACCAGTTCACTAGATCAACCGCTCCCGGTCCTGGATCCTTCTTCAACTCTCATCAGCTAATGGAGTGCGAGCACGTCACTTCAACCTCCACAGCTAGCTAGGTGTTTTAGTTCTCCCAAGAACGTAACAGTCTCTACGGCAGAATGCCCGTAATAACTCGAGTGCTGATAAGCACAGGAGCTGCTGTGAACTCTCACGAAAGAGAAAGAACACCAAGTGAGATCTTTAACTTACAAGCATAAAGCTTGAAGTCTCGTGTTTGATAAATCAACACACGGAAAGCTTTATGAAAAGCCTCGAAAGTACTTTATGCGATTTTGCAATAATTTCAGTTCTTTCGGTGGTTGAGCAGATGAGCGGAATAGTGGAAGCCGTGGAAGCTTAGAATCATTAGTTCTGAATGTTGGTGGTTGCGACGTATTTATAGCCGCAGGAACCGATTCAAACTTTCTAGCCGTTTGGACGCATCCGGAAAGGTGTCAGACCTCGGATGTCCTTCTGACGGCGGCAGGTATGCTTTTCCGGAAAAGAGCCATACCTAAGACCGCTTTATCTGACACAGATCTCTTTGTGTCAGAACGGCTCTCTCTGTCAGTCCGAGGAATAAGACTGGCGTCTTGTGACTGATAGACTTTAAGTTATCCTTCCTTAAAGTTATACTTTGTCAGTCGATTCCTCAGAGAATCTTCTTTTTATCTCTACTACGCGGGGAGAGAGAATCTGGAATTCTGCTGGTAACATCTGACTGGTAGATCATACTGGTGATCTTGTGCTGGCAGTCTCTGCTGGTGACTTGCCCTGGCATCATCTAAGACTACCAAATCTCTGGATGTTAACTCTTTTCGGAATCTCCCATGACTGGTGAAATCACCGCTGGTGAATAGTGTAAGAAGGAACACGCATTCTCCTGGTAAGGTTTGTCAGCCGCCTGCTGATGAAACCCTTCCCAACTGGTGAACAGTCGCCAGTCATAAGCGCTTCTCATGCTGGTGAACAGTGTCAGCATGAGTCTTTGTCAGCCGCCTGCTGATGAAACTTTTCCCAACTGGTGAACAGTAGCCAGTGGTAAGCGCTTCTCATGCTGGTGAATAGTGTCAGCATGAGTCTTGATCAGCTGCGACTTACAACTCAAAGACCTAAACATGACTTTACATTTAAGACTAGAGCTATGTAGAGACAACTGACGCTGGTAGGACTTAGGATTTGATCCACCAAAACTATAATCTAAACAAGTAAGCTACTGGGGGAGGAAACCTTAGACAGATTTCCCAACAATTTCCCCCTTTTTGGTGCGATCAAAGCCTATCCAGCTAGCACTCAGCTGATGAGGAAAGTTACAAAGGATTTCAGGGTTTTACAAGTGAAACCTATCAGATCTAAACCCATGAAATTACTTCCTCAACATCAGCTCTAACTAAAAGAGATCTTCCCCCTCAACCAAGGAAAGATAATGCTCGTTTAAAAATATAGAAATTAAGATCAGAGCAAATAAGCATGTAAATAAATTTAACATGCAAGATGAGTGCTGGTGCTGATTACACTGGATGTGTAAATTCAGCTGGTAAATAAAAACATTGACAATTGTTGGACAATAAGAGATTGTCATCAACTTGTCAGTTAACATTCCATTATAGATTTAGCAATTACATGTACATTGAATGATAACTGACTAGTCTATGGCCTGGAAGATGATCCTGGTGACTGAGTCCGAGAACAGGTGATAGACCTCAGGATCTCAGTAAGAGCGGCCATGTCTTCCTCTCTCTTCATCCTCCATTCAGCAGCAATTCTCCTCTCTTCAGCTGCAAGGCGTCTCTCCTCCTCAGCAATTCTGGCTCTCTCCTCTTCAGCCAGTGCTCGCGCACTTTCCCCCTCTTGGATCCGTGCCAAAAAGGTGGAAACCCCTGTGGTGACAGATTCAAGGCGCTGCTCCACATGCTCTTGGAAGGAGGCAAAACGCTGATCCATCCTGGCATCAATGTATGCAAGTAGATGTGCTGGAGGATGGATCTCAGAGAGTGGCTCCGCTGAAACTTCCATGGTAGTGGAAGGCGCATCAGGTGCGGTATCAGCCATCTCAGGTGCAGATTCAGCTGGTACCTCCACTAGGACGGGCTCCTCCGCGGGTACCTCGGCTGATGCTGGCTCCTCCGCGAGCACCTCAACTGATGTTGGCTCCTCCGCGAGCACCTCAACTGATGCTGGCTCCTCCGCGAGCACCTCGGCTGGTGCTGGCGGGCCTTGTACAAAAACAGGTGGGGCTGTGAAAACCACCAGCTGCCAGTCCATATGATATGGGGCAAGATCGCCCATGACCATTGGAACAGGGGGGACGACAGTGGTCAGCCACCAACCTCTCGAGGGATCCTCCTCCACTATGTGGTCTACCAGCAGAGAGCTGGCAGCCATGTCAAAGAAGATAGCAAAGTATGGAGGGATCCTGGGGAGAGTGACAAGTACCCTGATGCAGCGGAGAGCGTATATCAGCTGATATCCTCGGCTGGTGCTCTGGAACTGGAGGAAAGGTAACTTCGGTTTAGATCGTGGAAGGCCTGAGGATCCAGTCAGCTGTCTGTAGAGAGCAATCTTCTTCAATCGGCGCTTGATTCGCCTGATAGACAGCTGGTGGTGGCCTTGGGCTTCAGTACCCATAAACTCATTTGCCCATTCCTCCTCTGCTCGCCAGTACCCAAGCCCGAGCCTGACATACAGCACTGCGTGCTCCTCAACATTTAGCTTGCGCTCGCACCAGTCGAAGATCCTCCATCTCCAGAACTCCAGAAAGAGTTCGGCATCAAGAATGTCAGCCAGGTCCCCAAACCTGGTGACTAAGTCTTCATCGACAGCTCGCTCCACTTCAGCTGTGATATTTTCAGCATATTCATATAGAGAGAGGTTGAAGTACTCCACTGGATGCAGGGGCAGGCACCAGTCCAGGATCCTTGAGGCATAGATCGACTGGTGAGGGAGACCGCTGGTGGGGATAATGTAGAATGCTGAAGGCTCCGGCACTCTTGAATTTCGAAACGCCAGGTCCCCGCGGTGCTCCCACCTGTGAATCCCCGTGACCCTCGCCTGAAAGGTTTCTTCATCGATCAGGTCATGAAGGTGGATACTCAGCATGTAAGAACTCCTCTCTTGACGCACACGAGGCGCTGATGCTGGTGTGGGTGCAGCTGGTCGTCCAGAAGATGATGCTTCGGAAGAGTGTGGACGACTGGCAGCTGGACGAGCCTCAGCCTCAAAATTGGGGAAAAGATCCCTTGGCTCCATCCGCTGCACCCTGGAGTGATGTACTACTGGTGAGGATTCTTCTTCGGGAATGATTATGACTGGCGCAGCTGGAGCAGCTGGCACCTCACCAGTAGTCTCCATTGCAACTTCTTTCTCCTCAGCTTGAGCAGCTGGCTCCTCGTCCCTTATCATCTCTACATCATCAGAATCTGAGCTTACATCTGAGAAACTCGCCAGTTTTTCCGGGGTGGTCGCCTGGACAACAACTCCTCCACTGGCACCCCCTTGCGCGGCCAGTGGGACTTGAACCACATCCTCTTCTGGTTGATAACTTTCAACCAGGGAAAACACGTCCTCCGATCCCATGTCCAACAGGCGCGTAAAGGATTCATCTGGTAGGATCTGGCCCGGAGCTAGTGCTGGTGGCACAGCACTTGAAGTCTGGGCAACAGCCCATTTGCCCTTGGCAACTTGTTGCATTTGCTCCGCCAGCTGCGCCTGACGACGGGATTCGTGCTCAGCCTTTACCCTAGCAAAGGCTTCATCGCGGGCTGCCAGCTCAGCCTCCCTCTTTCGCTGGTCGGCCAAAGCCTTCAGCCTTGCCTGAGCCTGCTTCTTTTGGACAATGGAAGCTGTTCGTTCCTTCGCAGCTTGCTCAGCCAGCTTCTGAGCCTTCGTCTTGATTCTCTTCCTTTTCCTGGTCATTCTATCTATCGTCTCCTCCTCAGTCAGTCCAAGGACGGACTTCTTGACTGGTATAGATATCTTCCTTGATTCTGGAGCATAGATGACAGCTGGCTGGGGCTGCTGGGACTGGTGCAACTTGGGCTTCTTCCTTGGAGAAGACCTGGTGACTGGCACCTGAGCTGATGACCCAGTCACTGCTTGCTCCATCTCGAGAAATGAGGATTCCACCTCATACTTCCTCTTCATTTCTGTCTTCGCCTCAGCTGTCAGCGGAAGAGCTACAGCTGGCATGGCCTCATCTACTGGTTCTGACTCCTCCTCAGAAACCTGGTCAGCAGGGTCCACAGCCGTCTTGCCTCTCAGCCGTTGAGGCTTCTTGTAGTCTGGGCCAGGAAGTTTGACCTTGGTGACTGGGATAAAGTCGGACCCAACCAGTTGCTCCCCTCGGTCGACTCGGTCCCCCATCTCCACCTCCAGAATGTGGCTGATGCGCAGGCCAAAAGACACTGCATGGAGGAACCTGCCGTCAGTCTTGACTGTGCAGTTCTTCTCCACATTCTCCAGCAGCCGGCCGAAAATGAACTCGGCCCAGTTTACATATATGCCATCCTCCAGCGCGCACATAACGGAGAACTTCTTTAAGCTTAGTTCGGCATAGGAGCCGACCTCGCACTGGAGCATGCGCACCACAATGTCGCATACCATCTGCCAGTATTCGTCCATCTCTGACTTCTTCATGCCAGTCTTGAAGATAGTCACCCCCTCCTTCTTCCATTCATTCCACCTCCGCCTGAACTCCACCGTATCATCCTTGCAATACGTCGCCACCTCCTCACCAGTACTCCTCAGCCCAAAGAGGTTGGCTAGGTACTCTACGTCGATGGTGATCAGGTGTCCGAACACCGACGTGGTGAAGGATTTCCTGTCGTCAGCTATCACCGCGCGAGCATAGAACTCGGCGACCATATGTGGGTGGAAGTTCCTGGGGGTTGCCGTCAAGTATGGTCGGAGCTGCTCATGGTCGATCATTTCCATGAGCTCCTCGCCGAAATGTTTCTCGGCCAGTTTGTCATTCAAAATCTTCTCCTTCTGGACTTGGGCGGCTCTGATCTGGGAGTTAGAAAGGAGATGTTGGGTGGCCTTTTTGTTCAACTGAACAAGCTTGTTGAAAGGGTAGGTATAATCTATGTCTTCTTCTTTCACAATGCCAGTGAAGGTAGGCATGTGTGATTCGGCTAATGGTAAGTCTAGATCCAAAGACTCAGTGGAAGAGGATGATTTATCAGCAGCGGGTTTGGATGAAGATGCCATGTTTTCAGGGAATAAGTGTTCGGAAAATTTAAGGAAGATGAACGGAAAACTGTTCAAAAAATTTGAAGGAATGATAAGGGTTTTTCCGATCACGAATAACAGCAATTTATACTGGTGCCATGCTGGGATGGATGGACGAGATGAATTTGTCAAAAGTGAGGATCGACGGTCATCAGCAGGCACGATTCCCTGTAGCGACGTGCATGGTCGTGCTGACGTGGGATGTTGCGTGTAGCTGACATGGCACACGCTGATTGGTCGTGAGATTGCTTTTGACTGCGCAGTCACTGTGCGCATTAAATGTGGCATTAAATGCCGCATTAAATTCGAAGATATGCACACGCAAGACCAATTTTAAACCTTTCCCGCCATTTCTGCGACAGCTGGCACGACTCTTGGACTTCAAGAGAACGTCAGTTGAGAGCTGGGACTCAACTGGTCATCAGTAGTATACCTGGTCATCAGTAGTATACGCCAGTCGCATACTTCCCCCTGCCAGTATGGCCTTCTCACCAGTCGGCAACTGATACTCACAACTGATTCCCGTGTACTTAGACAAATTGAGAGCTAGGACTCAATTTTCACCAGTCGTTGATATATCACCAGTTGTCTGCTGACAACTTGAAAGATTGAAAGAATTGAGAACTTGGACTCAATTCATTCCGCATAATCTTCTCTTCACTTCTTCATCATTGCTTGGAATTGGGAGCTGGGACCCAATTTTACTTCGACTGATGGTGCATGACTGCTGGCAAATTCGAAATGAGAGCTGGGACTCATTTCCTTCGTTGTTTATGGAATAAGTTCTGCCAGTAGATACCACCTGTGGTCTTGAGCCACCACTAAAGAAAACATGAAGACTAAGAGCTTGGACTTAGTCTTAATCAGCATCCTTCAGAAAATCAAGAACGGAATGAGAGCTGGGACTCATTCTTCCTCAACACTAGGGCTCGCATCAATCTCCATAAGACCGAGTTTGATGCACAACTCCTTGAATCTTGCTTCTGGCAAAGGTTTGGTGAAGATGTCAGCTAGTTGATCGTCGGTTCTGATGTACTCTACGCTGACATCCTTCTTCTCGACATGATCACGTATGAAGTGATGTCGGATATCTATGTGCTTGGTCCTAGAGTGATGAACCGGATTCTTCGTTATGCGCATAGCGCTGCTGTTGTCGCAATAGATGGGTACACAACCAGTGTCCACTTCATAGTCTTCCAGTTGTTGCTTGATCCAGAGAATTTGAGCACAGCAACTGGCAGCGGCAACATATTCAGCCTCAGTAGTAGATGTAGCAACTGAGTGTTGCTTCTTGCTAAACCAGCTGATTAGCTTGTGTCCTAGAAACTGACACGTACCACTGGTACTTTTTCTATCTATACGGCATCCAGCAAAATCTGAATCTGAATACCCAATGAGTGTAAGCTCATCATTCCTGGGGTACCATAAGCCAAGTGATTCAGTTCCTTTGAGGTATTTCACTATTCTCCTAGCAGCTTCCATGTGTGACTTCTTTGGATTGGCTTGAAATCTGGCACACACTCCGACTGAGTATGAAATGTCGGGTCTGCTGGCTGTCAGATAGAGAAGTGATCCAATAATACCTCTGTAGCTGGAAGGATTAACCGATTCTCCTTCTTCATCAAGAAAGATCTGGCAACTGGTGCTCATCGGTATTCTGAGAGCCTTAGTCTTCTCTGGGCAATATTTCTGAATTAAGTCCTTGGCATACTTCCTCTGATTAATAAAAATTCCATCAGCTGACTGCTGGACTTGGAGTCCTAGGAAGTATGTTAATTTGCCCATCATACTCATCTGGAATGAGTTCTGCATCAGTTGAGAAAACTTCTCACAGAGAGACATATTCTTTGACCCGAATATAATGTCATCGACATATATCTGCACCATTAGCATATCATCAGCATCCTTGATGATGAAGAGAGTCCTATCGATCTTCCCTTTCCGAAATCCATTACTGATTAGGAACTGTGATAGCGTCTCGTACCAAGCCCTGGGCGCCTGTTTCAATCCATACAGGGCCTTTCTCAGCTTGTACACTTTGGTGCCTATTTCAAAGCCTGGAGGTTGTTCGACATATACTTCCTCCTTTAGCTCGCCATTCAAGAAGGCGCTCTTCACGTCCATCTGGAATACCGTGAAACCATGATACGCTGCATACGCAAGGAACAGCCGTATCGCGTCCATTCTTGCAACTGGTGCGAAGGTCTCGTCGAAGTCGATGCCTTCACACTGCTTGTAACCTTTGGCGACTAATCGAGCTTTGTTTCTGATTACAATGCCATCCTCATCTCGCTTGTTCTTGAAAACCCACTTGGTGCCAATCACTGACTGATGTGATGGTCTCTCTACCAAGTCCCAAACATTGTTGCGAGTGAATTCCGCAAGCTCTTCTTGCATGGCATTAATCCAATCGGCAGATTCTAGCGCAACTCCTATGGAAGTAGGTTCCACTTGAGAAATAAAACAAGTCAGGAGCGCACTGCCGTGTCGAGTCTGAACAGAACCTTCTGGATCACCGAGAATAACATCGGATGGGTGATTTCTCAGCCATTTGGGAAGATGAGAATTTGCTAGCGTTGGTTCTTCTGTCCTGATGACTGGTGCTTCCTGAACTTCACCAGTCGGAGCAGCAATTGCAACTGGTGGTTGACCTTCACCAGGTGGAATAATCTCTTCATCAGCTTCACTCTCTGACTGATCTCCTGATCCTTCGGCGATAACTACATCGTCAGCTGGTGCATCCACTCCAGCTGGTACATCGTCTTCTTCTGGAATTTTTGAGCCAGTTCCACTCAGGGAGATTGAGTGTAAGGTCTCAGCAAGGTCAATTGCATCACCGACCCTCCCGGATTGCTGATGGGCAACCGAGGATTCTGGTTGTGAAGATGTTGGTCCCGGATTATCAGGGTATAACTTGGCAGCGGAAAATGTGATTAATCGTTTCTTGCACTCTGCTGGTTACTCAGCTGACTGGGACCTTGTCAGCTGGTAAGTCAACTTGCACTCTGCGTACTCAGCTGACTGGCGACTGGCTGGTCAGCTGGTAGCTCAAGACTTAGAATATTTTTAGCCTTGTTTGCACAGTTATATCAGTTTTCAGATATACACCAGCACTTGGGTGCTGGGTTTTAAATCAGTATGAAATGTTGAAAGCTGATAAAAGACAAAGGATTTATAGTGGTTCGATCAACTGATCTACGTCCACTCTCCAGTCGTAGCACTGGAAATTCACTATAGAGTAATCAGGTACAAGTTGCCTACGATCTATCTCTAGCTGGTGCGACCCTTGTCCACCACTTCGCTAGATCAACCGCTCCCGGTCTTGTTCCCTTCTTCAACTCTGATCAGCTGGTGGAGTGCGAGCACGTCACTTCAACCTCCACAGCTTCACTGGGTGTTTAGTTCTCCCAAGAACGTATCTTCTCAATACGGCAAAAGCCCGTAATAACTCAAGTGCTGGCTGGCACAAGAGCTGCTGTGAACTTCCTCAGAAGAGAAAGAACACCAAAGAGATCAATAACTTACAAGCTGGAAGCTTGAAGTCTCGTGTTTGATGAATCAACACACGGATAGCCTTTAG
>JAPKLW010000003.1:949605-966290 GCA_026898455.1 Plectranthus barbatus
TTTGATTAATAATTTAAACGTTCCAGATTTAATTTTACACAATGAAAAATTCGCTGCTAAAAAAGAAGCAAAATGTTGCATAAAAGGGTTTATTTGTAAATTTGTCTAACCACATAACTAATACACGATTTATGTGCTTAATTTTTGGAGTAATTAATGAGTAAATAAGGCAGTTTTATTCAAATCAAATCTTTTTAAAATCATTAAAACTTTTCACCAACGCAATTAATGTTGTAACTCTCTAGGTCCCTTCGTCTCTCCCAAAACAATCGATATTTTCAGAGAACCAATCTTCATCGCCGGCAAAGAGAAAAAATAAAATTTACAATTACTTTGGTAAGTTTTGTTTTTACTTCTTCAATGAATTCACGGTATTCTTCTCAAGTTTCTTCAAAATGTTCATCGACTTCCAACCTCTTTTTTTCTGAATTTTTTTTTTGTAGAATTTGATATAAAAAAATTTAACAATTTTTTCCTTTATTCAAATCACTGAATGTACAAACTTCCATAATTTATTGATGGTTTATATCATTTTTTTTGCATTTTAATTTTATTTTATTTTTTGGGGAAAAAAACGAATCTTCGTAGGTTGGTATCGATTCTCCGCCCACTGCAAACGTTCTCCACCAAGCAAGGACTAAGAGGTTAAAATCTGAATTTATTTTTTGCACATTTTCTGGTTTCATCGGTTTTTTGATTTATGCATTTTGAAATAAACAATTTATACAAATTTACTGTCAATTCATTGCACCTCTAAAATCTATTTTCATATCAACTGTTAAAGCAAAACGAAATGCATAAGTACATTTCTATTTATGCAATAGTTGTCTGCTTTTAGTGCATATATAAAATATTTCATTTTATGTGTGTATTGTTTTAGTCAAGAGAATTTTAGTACTGCTATCTTTAAGTAATGAATACATAACTTATGTGCTATTTTTGATTTCATATTCTGTACATCCAGTTTTCTATTTCTGCATATTTGTTAACCAAAATTTGCATAACTTTTGTTTGGAAACATGTGAAATGATCTTTCACTGTAACTTTTTGGTAGTTTAATTGCAATTTTAATCATCTATTTAACAGTATAAACGAGATAAACAAATCAAACAACCTATATAAAAATTCATAATTGTGCAGGTTTTTTTTTTTACTGCTTATAGTCAACATATTATTTATTTGGTATTTTGATTTATAATTAAACGTGAGCTTGAGCTTATGAGCATTCCTTAAAAAACAATAGAATGGTCATTTGCAGGAAACTTCTAGGCGCAGATTGCAATAAAAAGAGTGAAGAAATTTGTGAAAGGGCGGCCAAGTTTTTCATGAAGAACTGCAAAGCAAAAGAATTTGACATGGACTCGTTTCTAGAAAAAATTAGGCGATAAGTTATTTTATGAAGTTAAACACAAACATTTGTTTTTGATAGCTACAGATTGTATCAGATTTATCTATGAATTTTCGGACAAATTTTAGATTTTGAATGAATGAATGCAACCCTGAACATAGTGGGGGTTTGTTTAAATTATATGATTCGCAATAATTTTTAAATTTATATATTAATTTCACAAATTTTATATTGCATAAAACCATTTACACATAAAAATGAAACACTGTAAATAAGCACAAATAGTATACAAATAATGCATAAATAGAGAATTAAATATGAAATTCGTTATTGTATTCACATATGATTTAAAAAAAATAAGATTAAAGTTGCAATGAATTGACAGTAAAGTCACAATAATAAAAGAAAAAAACTAATCTTTTCCCAAAAATATATTGACGACATTAACATTTGAGCATCACACCCTTCATCGTAAGCCTTCAAAAATTACGAACCTCAATAACCAGCACCCAACAAAGTAATTACCCCCCATTAACTTATTCAGCAATGTATAAGATGCAGTACGGCCAATATCTGAAGCAGCGCAATCTAAAATAAATTTATAATGAACAAGGTCAATATTCCGATTGACTTTCATAAAATGTCTATGATACATATCAACCATCTCATGATTATGACCTTCAACAAACAAGTGAACAACATATCCTAGATATGCAACATACTTGAAAACAACTTTCGCGTTACACCGGCACCTTGAAGAAACTCTACGCCTAGTCTTCGAATAAGACAAATCTAGGTCTAACATTTCTGTATCACCTGCAACGAACTTGTCCCCTTCACGGTTGTAAACTACATACCTCCCCGTCAAAATATCTTTCACTTTCTTTGAACTTTATAATCGAATATCAAATCCAACAAACTTTGCATAATCTCTATAAAAATTAACACCTTCATCCAAACTACGTAAAACTTTGCTCTTAAACGGTTTTAGATTTTCCTCGCACACCGGAGTAATAACTACACACAAAAAAAGCAATAAAAACAAATTTAAAATGAATCAAAATAAATAACTTCGAAAATTAAAAATAAAGTAATCCAAAACATTAGATGCATAATAAAATAATATCACTATCATTGTTAATATTATGAACATTATGTGCAATATTACATTCAAAATTACTGCATATTTCCTGATATTACCTACAATACTAAAGAAATTAATAAAAAAAGATTAAAACAAGCAACACATATAATCGGTTATCATTAATACTGCAATAAATGCGTTATATTTATGCATGTTTACAGGCGTAATAATTGCATATTTTATAATGAAATTATAAAATTAATACGCATGCATAAAACAAAGAATCATGCACAAAAAAATTAATTAACAACAACAAAAATATAAAATACCTAAACCTAAAACGTAGTCAAATCTAAACACTCAAATTGCATGATTGAACTCTCACTCTGGTTTCAACCCAAAAACAAGAAAATATGATTACATAATAATAATAAAAAAAACAGGAATATTTTCAAATTACCATCTTCTTATTTATCCATGGCGTCAACTACCGTAGATAAAATGCAGATTATGATAGATAAAATGCAACTTGTTTATTTAAGCGAAAGCATCATTCATCATTATATTTGCACTTGTCATGTATTATATAGCAATAACATATGCATTAAAATGAAATTAATAGAATTTTTCTTTAAAATAAAAAGTAATACCATATATAATATGCATAATTCTCGTAACACTACATGAATTTCTTATATAATGAATGCAGTTGTACAATATAATGCATGAATTTATAGTATATAATGCAGAATATGATAGATAAAATGTAACATGTTTATTTCAGCAAAATCATCATTCATCATTATATTTGCACTTGTTATGTATTATATAGTAATAACATACACATTATAATGAAAGTAATATAATTTTTCTGTATAACAAAAGTAATACCATATTAATGGAGGAAGTAATACCGTATAATGATAGTAATATTGTTCTAAAATAAGAGTAATATCATATCATAATGCAGGAAAATGTTTGCTGGGTATGTAATGAATGTTAGGTATATAATGCATGTTTCCTAGGTATATAATGCATGTTTGTTAGATATATAATGCATGTCGATGTTGAATATGCAAACAGAATCTTAAATAAGTACAAAATGACAAAAAACCCTATAATGCAGGTTTTTTGAGATAAAATGACCAAAAATTCTAGTAAAATCCTGAGCGTACATTCATCAAAATCAATGGCGATGATTAGTTCTTATTTCTTATGGTAAGAGGTGTTCTCACTGTATCGCATCCCTATATATATATATATATATATATGGAGAGAGAGAGAGAGATGAGATCATGTAAGAAAAAAATCCTTCTGTAAGAAAAAAGAATGAATCATATCCATCAGATCTAAATAAATTAATGGTTGATATACAATCAAGCAGTATATTAATGTTGCGTGGTTTTTGTTAGCAAATTTGATAGAAATATCCTTCCTTTATTATTATGTTTTGGTGGGTCACGGTATGTAAAAGCCATCTTAGATAGTTTCAACATAGTTGAAAAATGTAAAGTCCTGTATAAGATCTTTTATTGAGTTTTAAGTTGGAGTTAATCTGAAGACTAGACTGTCTAATCAGTCTAGAATGCGGAAAAGACTCAACAGACTAAGGTTCCAGCCGAACTTACGTGTCTGGATGATTATGAGTCTAGCTGAAAAATTTGGATTTTGCCTAGTACGGATCCAGCAAGTATGGTCTCAACGAATATGATATACTTACCAGCATAAGAACCAAGCATACATCGAAGGATGACGTCAACAACAAGAAGTTGCAAGTATGACGACACCAGCATGGACTTCCTAGTCTAGGTCCCAATGCATAAAGATACGAAGAATCGATTGAGGAACGTACTGAAGAAGTACAGACTTTAAGGATTGAAGATGCTTTAAAGTTTGCAAGCACGAAACTGTTGGGTTTTGTATACAGAAAGCATTTATTACAATGAGTATACATTCAACTGTATTTCCTATCAGTTAACAAACTTACATACGAGCAACAACGGTATCCTCTTATCTCACCGATAGGGACGATCATACGGCGTGTTGTAGATCGCAGAAGACAGTATGATCACTTGACCTAGTGAGAAATAAATATTATCCAACCGAGAGAGCGTACGAGGATAAGTCTTTCGGTATAGGCTGCAGCATAGTCGGAAAGAAGTAATCTGTCTTGATTACTTGATATGCTGATACGTGCGGTTGCGTATTGATTGGACCACAGTGAGATGTATTCTGCTGTCTGACATCAGAGAATACAAGATCTCGATCTTGATTGAGTCCAAACCCTAACGAAGGTTCAGGGGAATACACGGGTTGACTGTTGCTTTGACTTGCCATGGTGGAGAGCTTGAGTAACGTGCTCGTATACCAACATCTTGGGTAGCAGCAGTTCGTGTAGAACAACCTGAGACTGGAGTTAGGAAACCATATCCGAGTAATAGGATGGGGACATTCCCTAAGGAGCTCAATAATATTCATCGTGCTAAAGTCCTGCAGGTTGATTAAGTTCAAGCACGAGTGATAAGGTTTGAGTGGTACTGCTCATGAAATAAAAGATATTAATTAATTGTAGATAGAGCTTGTCAGAATCTCCGATTAATGAATGAATGTCCGGTAACCTTAAATATGGGGATTCTCAAGTAAATGCAGCCCGTTCTCGTAACGTGGTAATAAAGGGGTAGGTCAGTATTAATTCTATGGTGGACAAAATTAATATTAATTAATTAATTGTGTCCTGGGTTGTGGACATGGGAATTAATTAATTCATAGGCCCACTTTATTATTTGCATTAGGTCCCAGGTTTGGCCCAATTAAACATGCTGAATGGAGCCCAGTAGCCCATTAGGGTTAAAACCCTAGGTCTATATATAGACATCTCTCTCTCAGAAACCCTAGCCACCTTATCATAATTCAAATCAGTTTGAAACCCTAGGTTAGAGAGAGAGAGGGGCGACGGTGCCTGTGTGCAGAGGGAGGAGATTTTTGGACTCTGGCTTACACATCACAGATCTGTGGAATCGTCACCAGTAGTAGATCTGAACAGCATTGGGATACAGATCTGAAGATCTGATCTGGAGAACAAGATTTCTTCCTTTCTATTTTTTCTTTTAATCGATTGAATCTAGAAATTGGTTTTGCTCATTTCTGTTTTCGCAGATTTAATCGAATCGCGTTGTTGAATTAAAGTGGATATTCAAACGCGAAAGATCGGATCTGAGACGACGGAGTTAAGGTAAAACTCTAAAACCACTGCATTAAATTCATAGGAGCATGCTAGGATTATCATATGTTTATTGCTCTCAACATCCATGAAACGATCCAGTTTATTTGGATTTGGTGATTCGGTTCACCGGCAAATCCTTACAGAAACTCCAAGTTCTGTTACCTTGAACGAGATTCCTCAAAACTGACGAATACTATCGTTCTGACACAAAGACAAACCGTCGCTGTTATTGTCAGAAAAAGACGGAGCAGGTGTTGAACATCTGGAAAAGCACAACCTACCCGCCTGGCGCAGTAGCGAATAGAGACATCCGATCGGACAACTTTCAATGTGTCTCTAACGGGCATTTATTCCAAACCTTCAACATTACGACTATAAATACCGGAGAAATCAACAGAAGAAGGTTACGAACTACAATTTACAAACCATAATAGACGAACTACATTTTGCAAACTCAAATATGCAATTATCGAACATAGTACAGGAAAGCAAATGACTTTCAAGCTTACTACTCACGTTCGAGGCTTTTAAGCTTTTCTGTGTGTCACCGTAGTGAACACGAGACTCAGAACCTTAGTGTTCTTGAGTTATTTCTTGGTAGTCTTTTTCTCTAAGAAAGACTACAACAATCAAATATGTCTTGTACTTCAACCTGCTGCCAAGGAGATAGTTAAATGGATAACTATAAACACCCTATTTCGGCTACGGGGAGGCTGAGTGGTGCACCCACACTCTGAGAAGCTGCAAAGCGAAGAACCAAGCAAGGACTAGGCGAGTGCCCTTGTGGACTGAAGGGCGAGGCATTCTTCAGCAAACAATAGACCGTAGGAGCACCTATAAAGTTCTAAGCTTAGTGGATTTTCAGACTTAGGTCTGAAGAGTGGACATAGAACATTTTGGTCAGAAACACTATATATCGTTTGTCATTTACTACTTTCTTACATTCTGTAAGCTTATTTCATTTTAAAACTCAACAATCAGTTGTTGAAGTATATCTCGAATACTGACACTAAGCATATTTGATGTTAAGTACCTAAACAAGATTTGTCAAATCTAGCTGACACGTCACCATCAGCTTGAATAAGTGCAAGCTTATCGAACAAAAAATTTAATTTTCGTTGTGCATATATATTTTCTACTCTGATAAACTGGGACCAACAATTTTAGTTGTTTCTAGATTAATATGTTGCTTGATTGTATTTTAATTGTTGTTTCGAATGTATATCAACCATTGATTTATTTAGATCTAACAGATAGATTTCATTCTTTCTTCTTACAGGGAGGTTTTTCTCACCAGATCTCATCCCTATATAAATATATATATATATATATATATATATATATATATAGAGGAGATCATGTAAAAGAATTTTTTTTTGAGTAAGAAAAATGAGAATAAATCTCAGCCTTTGATTTTGTGATTTCAACACTCATGATCTATTTCACTCCGTGTGCAGTTTTCCTCGATTATCTTGCAGTTTTGCAAAATTAAGGTTATTTTTGTAATTTTAGCTTTTTTTAAATCTAAAATAGTATCTCATCAGATTTTTTATTCCTTTCTTCACGCGATTTGATTTCTTCTTCCTTCTTCGTTCGATTTGATTTGTATTTCTTCAATCGATCAGATTTTTTTCTTTGTTTCTGGATTTCGCATTCCTGTTCGGTTTGGA
Organism: Plectranthus barbatus; assembly: GCA_026898455.1. Classification (NCBI taxonomy): domain Eukaryota; kingdom Viridiplantae; phylum Streptophyta; class Magnoliopsida; order Lamiales; family Lamiaceae; genus Plectranthus; species Plectranthus barbatus. The sequence continues at coordinate 956,931 of JAPKLW010000003.1, forward strand.
CTTCGTTAATTGTGCATGAATATAGTTAAATTTTTTTTTTATTCAGATCGACGTTCATTTTTACTATTATATTGTGCATGTTTAGTGTTAACTTTGTGCATTTTTGTATTTTACAGGTTCATTTATTCCAAAGTGTATTGATGAGATTCAGATCGACGTTCATTTTTACTATTATATTGTTCATCTTTAGTGTTAACTTTGTGCATTTTTGTATCTTACAGGTTCATTTATTCCAAAGTGTGTTGATGAGATGAAGTATTTTAAGGGCAGAGTTTTTAGAACTGTTGATGTTGGTATTGAGTTTTATAGAGACTACGCTCGTGTTGCTGCTTTGAAAAAGAAGATGTTTAATTTTTTTAAATTCGTATTTACGTAAAAATGAAGTAAATCGGACTAAAAATGAAGTAAATCGGGCTAAAAATGAAGTAAATCAGGCTTTAAATGCAGGTTGCTGTTTGTATTTTAGTATTTTTACAATTTTAGCCTTTAAAGGCTAAAATTGCAGGATATTATATATATATAGGGTAGTGATCAGGTGAGAATAGGAGTTACTATGAGAAATAAGAATAGATCTCGCGCGTCCATCTCATCAAATCGACGAACAGGATTCATTCTCAGCAAATTGAAAAACGCGGCATTTTTGCCCCAATATCCTGCAATTTTAGACTTTAAAGGCTAAAACTGTAAAAATACTCAAACAACAACCTGCATTTTAAGCCCGATTTACTTCATTTTTAGCCCGATTTACTTCATTTTTAACCCGATTTACTTCATTTTTACATAAATACGAATTAAAAAATTAAACATCTTTTTCTTCAAAGCAACAACACGAGCGTAGTCTTTATAAAACTCAATACCAACATCAACAGTTATAAAAATTATGCCCTTAAAATGCTTCATCTCATCAACACACTTTGGAATAAATGAACCTGTAAGATACAAAAATGCACAAAATTAACACTAAAGATGCACAATATAATAGTAAAAATGAACGTCGCTCAGAATAAAAAAAATACTCATTTTTACTGCACAAAGCCCGATTTACTTCATTTTTAGCCTGATTTACTTCATTTTTAGCCCGATTTACTTCATTTTTACATAAATACGAAATAAAAAAATTAAACATCTTCTTCTTCAAAGCAGCAACACGAGCATAGATCTATAAAATTCAATACCAACATCAACAGTTCTAAAAACTCTGCCCTTAAAATGCTTCATCTCATCAACACACTTTGGAATAAATGAACCTGTACGATACAAAAATGCACAAAGTTAACACTAAAGATGCACAATTAACAAAGTCGAAACCGAATACGAATGCAAAATCCAGAAACAAAGAAAAAAAATATGATCGAGAGAAGAAATATAAATCAAATCGAACGAAGAAGGAAGAAGAAATCAAATCGTGCGAAGAAAGGAATAAAAAATCTGATGAGATACTATTTCAGATTTAAAAAAAAGCTAAAATTACAATAGTAACCTTAATTTTGCAAAACTGCAGGATAATCGAGGAAAACTGCACACGGAGTGAAATAGATCATGAGCGTTGAAATCACAAAATCAAAGGTTGAGATTTATTCTCATTTCTCATACTAAAAACTATTCTCATATGATCACTACTCTCTCTCTCTCTATATATATATATATATATATACATATATATATATATGGTATATATATATATATGGACATAATTATAGACTAACTCCCAAAGTATATTAAATTAGAACTAATCACAATTGTTAATAACGAATTTGAACCGTTTGTATTATATAATTTATTAGGTGGTCTGAATGCTTCTTTTAACTATTCCGTCAGCATTGCAATGGTAAAATTATTTTATTATGTTTTATCGAAAATGCAGGATACATGATTCAAGGAATTATTGGAATTTGTATAATTGCTCAATAAATGTCACGCTCCGATTTATAAATAAGATATACATCCGAGATTAAAGCACATTCGCTACAAGACATGCATTTGGGATAATAATTAAGAAGTAGAAATCACACAATTCAAGATGTAATTCAACACAAAAATCCCAAGAAACTCAAAAGATATTAAAGGTGCCTCTTTGAGAAGGGATCTTGACTTCTAGATAAATGAATAACAAGAGTTAACTAGTTTAATAATATCCAAAAGTCTAACAAAAGACAATTAGTTTAGCTGCAGAAATCTGTCAATGAAGTATAGTATATGAAGATATGTAATTCAACATCAAACTATTACAAAAGAAAGTTTCCAGCTCCACCTGAACTGCTATCTCGTACTCTGCTCAAAAGCTACTTTTAGCCTATGCATTTAAGAAATAATGCAAGGGGCCAAGTACAAATTGTACTTAGTGGACACATTCCCGAAAACATACATATAAAATTTTGTCATGCCTTTTTCATCGGGTCGTGCAAGGGGTTTTAAGTTTGAAATCCTTCCATGACACCAAAATATTTTATGAGAATGAACATGCTCTTAATCATTTATGGACTTTTCAATTCTTGAGCCATCAGATAGAAGGATGTGAAAGAATAACTTATCAACTTGGTTTGACAAACAAGTAAATCAAACATTCATGTTACCACTCGTGATTCAATATCGAGTGTTATTCAAGAAATGGAGTTCATAGTTAAATTTAATTGAACCAGCACAAGACTTCGTCAAATGGCTGAACATTACTTCAAAGATTATGATTGAAAGAAGCTTCATAATAAATTATGAATTGATGTTTATTTGCTTGAGAGTATGAGAACTCATCAAGTGGTTTTAAGTCATGCCAAAGATACAATCAAAAGGATTTAAATCTCATATACAAATTGATTTTTGATGTTCAAAGTTCAACAAGTTCAATTTAATAATTAGCTTCAAGAAAAGTGTAGATTACGGAAGATCAGATCAATTAATCGAAGTTGGTTTGAATCAAAAGGTTTTAGAGAGAGTAAAAAAGAAAATAATAGCTCTCTGTGTCGACCGGTATAAGAGATGTTGAACAAAATGGAAAAATAGGTTTAATTGATCGAAGAAAGAAAATAAAAAGTTGATACAAAATGTCTGTGTCGATCGAAATAAAGCATATCAACTAAAATCGAGGTGTCGAACGATATACAATTCATGTAGATCGATATGAATATTTTATTCAAAAATTTATTTGTGTTGACCGAAATGATGGATGTCGATCGATAAAAATTTATGTCGACCAAACAAGTGATCGACACACGAGAATTCAAACAAGGGGTCCGTGTCGACCGACATGGGATATGTTGATCGACATGCCCGACATGCCTGAATGTCGACCGAAATGGAGAGGTTTTCTCTCTGGTGGAAAAATTGAGTTTTGGCTCAAACGGTTATACGGGCTCGTCCATTCGATGTCCAACAACACTTAATACTTTTCTAAAGTAAATAATGAGTCTATACATGATTCTAAGCATCATAAATATAAAAAACATGGCGGAATCGATATATATGCTCAACATTTCAACATGGAGCTAACAATCTAAAAAATAAACCAAATGATCACCAACTCAATTCCTAGGCTCACATATGATTTCTAGGCTCAATGTTTAACATGCTAAATATGCATACGTTCTCATAAAATTAAGAACAAGCCTAGAACATGCTATAACACTCTAGGACAAAACTTGTAATCATGCTTAAATTTGAGAAATAGCTAGGTAGGAGTTTGGTTTATACCTCCTTGACGTTAATGTAACCTCGTAAGCTTAATCACCACTTGATTCACATGATTTTCACTTCTAAAACATGGAGAATGAAGAATATAGGGTTGGAAATGGAAAGAATGAGGAAAGAGAACCCCAAAAATGCCATATTTACCTAAAAAATCACATCACCGGAGCTTCGTCGGAGTTGGCCGCCGGAAAAATATTGGAGAAGTGTTGAGGTGGTGAAAGAGTGCAAGAGAAGAGTGGTGAGCCTATATATATAGAAGGTAGAGAAGGGTAGAGTAGTAATTACTCAAAAAGTATAAAAGTTAACTTTGATGTCATTCGATTGTCAAATCAGTTACTTTGACATCAACTCATATCATCTCTACATCTCTTCGCATCATTTTTACGGGAGACCGTAATAATCTCATCGATCTATAAAACTTATTGATCGATATTATCCTGATACAAAAATGCCAGGTTTCCAAATATTTATCGAGTCATATATAAATTAAATCTATCGATTAATAATGGATTTCCTTAAATAATAAAAATGGTAGGAAATAATACTCAATAAATAAATTTCCAATTTGAAATCGATTGTGTAAACCTCGAGTTAAATATAATAACAAAATATAAATTCATACTTTTTCGATAAATACATTAAGATTTATGAGGGGTGTTACATCCTCCCCTACTCAAAAATATTTTGTCCCAAATTTTGCATATTACATAAAGAGTTCCGAGTATTTCTCCTTCATCTCGTCTCCAAGTTCCTATGTTGCTTCTTTAGTGCCATGATGCTTCTAAAGAACTTTGACAAGGTTGATCTTCTTGTTGCGGAGTTCTTATGTTTTAAAATTCATAATAGCTTCTAGTCTTTCTTCATAAGTCAAATCTGATTGGAGCTGAACTTCATCTTGGTGAATGATGTGTCTCGGATTGAAGATGTACTTCCACAATTGCACACATTATGAACATTCGCGAAGTTGGGTGGCAAAGCCAAAGGATAGACTACGACTCTAACCCTTTCATAAATTTCTCAAGGAGCAATGTTTCTGGGCCTAAGTTTGACTCTAGATAAAAAAACGAATGATTCCCATAGACGGAGATATCTTCAAAAACACGCTATCTCTAATTTCAAAAGATAACTCGGTTCGTCTTTTAATAACGTACGACTTTTATCGATCCTGGGCTTCTTTGATTCTAGCGCGAATCTGTCAAATAATTTCTATCATCTCAGAGACTGAATTAGATCCGAAGATTTTATGTTCTCCAAATGTATCCCAATACAAAGGGGATCTACACTTTCTTCCATAAAGAGATTGTTAGGATTTGTATTAGAAAAATCCTTCCTTTTATTGTTTTGGTGGGTCAAAGGTTGTTAAAGCCATATTAGTCTGCTTTTCGGTCTATAGAGTTCTAAAATTGTAATCCTCGTACATGATCAATCTAGTTATAATAGAACTTAGTAGCTGAAGAACGAGCATAGGAATGCTCGAGAATTGAAGAAGTGTACGTACGTGAAACTTGGTATTCACCAAGTATGACCAAGGCCTATACTGAGTTTGGGTACTCAGTAAAGTGTTCACCATACTGACTATGAGAAGTCAGTATGAGGGTTCACCATACTGACTATGGGAAGTCACTATGAGGGCTGAGTATACTGACTCTGGGAAGTCAGTATGGAAGTCTCTACCTTCTAAGCACGTGGTACACAAAGACAAGTCAGACTTCACCATATCCTTGCTTAAATAAAAGTCAGTACAAGGACATCCATATTTGGATTCCTCGGACTGAAACTTAGTCTGACACAAGTTAGTGAAAGAACACTGACAGAACATAGCAGCGCAGAGCAGTGCAAACCTATAGTATGGGCTATGATTCCACTATAAATAGGTCTGCAATTCAACCTTAAAAGGTTACGAAATACGAGTAAAGAATGCATAACATAAACATAAAGTTCAGCTGACACTCTGTTTAACTTACCACTCATGCTCTCTGAGTTTCCGTGTTTATCTACACGAAACTTGAGTTGCTGACTCAAGTTATCTTTCCATGCTAAGTGGCTCATGATAAGTTCATTATTTTACTCACTTATCTATATTATTTTCTACTATTTTATGTAATTTTCTTAAGTTTTATATATATATTTCATGCATGAGTCAATTATATGTGGTGTTATGCTTGCCATGGTGCGTTTTTGTAGGATTAAGACTTAAATTCACTGGAAAACCATTCCAAAAGCAGTGACGTGCAAGAGTAGCAGTGAAGAATTTCTCCGCACAAGGAATTCGGGCTATTGGCACATGGATAGATTTTCGAGTTATCTTTCCAATGCAACTGGAACCGGGTCAATTAGAGTTCGGGAGTGAAAATTATGGCCAAAACCGTGAGACCGCGCAGATCAACTTCAATAGAGGTGAAGAACATGCGCGTCGACCGACGCTGAACCACCTCGATCGAGGCCGATGAAAATTTGCCAAAATTTGCTTATATCTGAACCAAATCATATCTTTAGCCCTAGACTTGATAGGATACACATCTACACCTATAAATAAGCCTCAAATTCGAGTTTTAATAATATTTTTACACCTTTTATCACCATATATCATCCTAAATCATATTTTGCATCCTTCAACTTTCAGCAATCTTTATTTTTCCAGCAAGAACCTTTATTTTCTTGTAAGTTATTTTCTGCACTTTAATAATATGTTTTGTTTTGGTTTTCTATCTGCGATGTGTGGAAATGCATATTTAATTGATTAACATTGAATTGCTTGGTTTTGAATTCCTGTTTGAATTGTTAGGATTTAGAATTAATCAGATCGAAAGATAGAATTAATTCTAGGTTTATAGTTGTTAGTTGAAGGTCTGTAAAAAGAAAATTAATAACAGGAAAATGAATTCAAATATAATTAACTATCTGTCCTAGGGGAAGATAGTAATTGTAGGGTTAATCTGTGAAAGTATGAAAGGTTGATTAGTATTGTGTTATTGAGGCCGACAAAACATATACATTCACATACTAGTAACCTAGGCTTTAATTCTCTGACCAAGAAATTGTAGTATATTCTGATTTCCCACCAAAGCAAGTTAATTAGTTACATGTATTTTGATTGATAGTTCGCTCTAGGATCTGTGTCTTTTTAAATCTGCTTTCAAAATCTTTAAATTTCTATTTTGTTTCTTCAAATCCCAAAACTCAAAACCCCTATTTTCTGATAACTCAAACAATATATTTTAGGATCATGGCTAGTACATGAAGTAATTTCGTTATACAATTCCTCTGGGTTCAACACTCTTAGGGTTAACTATAAATTTATTTGCCACTGTCCTGCAATTTATCTTTAGAATTTTACAGCGATCATTGGCGCCGTTGCTGGGGATGTGTTAGATATTATTTTGTTACTAGTTTATTTTAGGATTAATTGGATTGAGTTTGTATTTTTAATTTCGTGTGCGTGTGTGCGTGTTTTATCTCGACTTCGATTGATACACCCACGCATCGATCGATGTCGAGAAGTTATGAGCATCGATCGACACCTACCCGTGTCAAACGACGCCGTGCTGATTTTTTCCTGTTTTCTCTTTCAGGTGATGCATGAACACTAGGTCTCTAGGGAAGCCGCTTGAAACCTTCAACCCTAAGATAGGAACCTCCTGTAGGAAAAACAAAAAGAAAGAAAATGACAAACAATAAGAGATGGAAGAGAATCCCGAAGCACCACTGCAGAATATGACTCCTGAGGAGCAGAGGCAGTTTGTGAATGAGGTACAACAACTGAGAGCACAACTCCAAGCAGCCCAAGCTACTCAGGCAGAACAGGCTGCGAGACTTGCAAAATTGAATGGGAGGCAGATTGTGATACCGCAAAGGTCCATCTTGGACCAATTTCTGCCCCAACAAGAGGAGCCTGGATTTAGAGTGAGGATTGACGCCAACAATTTTGAGTTACGGACTTGTTTGATACAGATGGTGCAGCAGAATCAATATGTAGGGAGAGCTGTAGAAGATCCCTACGCACACCTCAACCAATTCATTGAGGTATGCGATACTGTGAAGCAGAATGGAGTCTCGTAAGATGTGATTTGGATGAGGTTGTTCTCATTCTCACTCCGAGACGAGGCACGCTCATGGTGGGCTTGTTTGGACAAGAGTCTGATTGGGATATGGGAGGAACTTTGAGCTGAATTCCTCACCAACTTCTTTCCGCCGAGCCTGTTGTTAAAGAGGAAAGCTGCCATCACACACTTCAGCCAGAGATATGATGACTCACTCTATGAGGCTTGGAAGAGATTCAAGGAACTTTTGAGAACGTGCCCTGGCCATGGTATTGACCTGGAGATGTAGGTTTGTCATTTTTATGAGGGGCTGACCCCACACACGAAGGAGTTAGTTGATGCATCGGCTGGTGGAATTTTGATGAAGAAAAGTGGAGCTGAGAGCATGAGGTTATTGGCGGACATGACCCTGAATAGCCATCAGTGGCCAACCGAGACACAACTTCCAGTCAATGTAGTTGAAGCCAAGCTGGAATTTGATGTTGTTGCTGAAGTGAAGAAGCTCCAGGAAGACATTGGGAAGTTGGAGGTAGTCAAAGCTACATCTGCCGCTGCAACTAAGCAAAGCATGGCCATAGTCCCTGTGGAAGCTGGCTACATCAACCGTGGAGTGAGCAGTTCATCTGGAGCTGCCGGAGTAGAAGTGAATTATATTGGAGGTGGTTATCAAAATAACTACCGAGGAGGAAATCAAGGCTATCACTACAACCATGGGAGAACTCACCCTGGTATTTCTTATGCTAACCCTTCTACAGCCGAACACCCTCCCCCTGGTTTTGATATAGGTTCTGGAGGATAGATTGTGGAGAAGAAGAGATCTGTGTTGGAGGAGACTCTCGATAAATTCATAAAAAGCTTTGACAATCGGTTTGGGAAAGTGGAAATCGAAGTGAAAGGAATGGCAAATCACATGCAGTTGATGACAAAATACCTTCAGATGATGGACACGCAATTGAACCAGATTGTCACCACTCTCAGCAACCAACACAAGCCTGGACAACTTTCGAGCACAACAGAGGTGAACCCAAGGGTTAAAAAAGAATGCAAAGCTGTCACACTGAGATCCAGGATGAGTTATAAAGGTCCCAAAATGGTTTGGGACGAGTCTAAAGCTGAAGAGACGCAAAATTGCACCACTGGAGGCTCGACTTTGATCGACGCATGTCCCATGTCGATCAAAATCGAGGGGAATGAAGAAAACTCAAGCAATGAAAAAGGCTTAGGATTGATCGACGTAGCTGACATCGATTGATGTGCGCAAAATTTAATGTCGATCAATGCCCTTGTGCGTCGGTCGAAGTCGAGGCCCACCTCGGGCAAGAATCCAGCGAATTCTGAAGATCCTATCCCGCCCATGCCGTTCCCTCAGAGGTTCGCGAAGCAAAAGGAGGACTCGAAGTTCTCGAATTTGTGGAGAACTTGAGGAAGTTCAACATCAATATTCCGCTGATCGAGGCATTGAAGGAGATCCCGGGGTACATGAAGTACCTCCGGAAACTTATGAGTGGAAAGAAGTAGTTCGTGGAGAATGAGATTGTGAAGGTCCACGAGCATTGCAGCCTGCTGATAGCGCGTTTCGCAACGCGCTAAAGCTGCAAGTGTACAGACCACTGCAGAGGGCAAGTAATAAATTATCGAA